>JADGJL010000760.1:0-12752 GCA_027600665.1 Irineochytrium annulatum
GCTTAACACACTCACGACTACGCCCAGTAACGCCTACAACGCCGAGTAGTGCCGACTACGCCCAACTACGCCCTACACGGCAAAATAATAATAGCGCCCCGGCGACGCCCCGTAAAATCGGCGCTCCCGGCGGTACTTTGCGACGTCGTGGGCCCTAACTATCTAATCTCCGCACTAGGCTCTCATGCAAGAAGCAAAAACAGACTATAATAAACACTCCCCTTTTGCGTATACTTAAAACATACTAGTCCCATCACAATGTTTGTCGAAAGAGTCTCTAGCCAGCGGTTTTGTGAACATGTTGGCTGGATTGTCGGCACCGGCCACCTTTAGCACGATCACCTCCCTTGCACTATCATTTCTCGTATGCAGTGATATTTCACGTCGATGTGCTTGCTGCGTGCGCTCGCGGCTCCTCCTTGATCGGCGATCGCTATAGCCGCTGAGTCACAGTACAGTGGGGTTGGTTCGCGTTGCTCCATTCCAAGCTTTTTGAGTAGTCGACGTGTCCAGATGACCTCTCGAACGCCTTCGTACAATGAAATGTACTCTGCGTGCGTTGTACTGGTCGCAATAACCGTTTGTCGCTTGCTTTTCCAGCTTACGGCGCCGTTGAGCAATAACACAAAACCGGAGGTCAATTTTCGCGTTTCCAGGTCCCCAGTGAAAATCGGAATCAATGAAAGCGACCAAGTTTGTAATGGTCGTGCTGAGGCGCAGACCTTGTCGTGTCAATGTTTCCCAGTATCTGGCCACACTTATTCCGGCGTGCCAGTGTCCACTCATGGTGTACTTGCGAAAGGCAAGAGATATCCTGCCGTCGCGAGATCAGTCAGGCCTTGTGCAAACCGTAAAGGACACTAAACTTCCTATGAGGCTTTTGCATGCAGTCTTGTCACACGACTCTTGTTCGTTCGGCCCGAGATGGGATGACGAAACCGAGGCCACCTTCGACTCGATCATGGAGAGTATCCACGAGGCCAAGCACCTGTTGGACCGACGAGGAGGAGGAAGAGGAGGAGGAGGAGGAGGAAAAAGGGTATGACGACGACGACGATGAGATTGTGGAGGAGGAAGAAGTCGAGGTCCTCAAGGAGATCCCGGCGACGAAATCCAGGACCACTAAATCCGGGACTTCCGCCCTCACCCCCAAGGTGACTCCGACTTCCAGGAAAGGGAAGCTCCGGCTGCTCCTGTTACTGGGAGTGGCGCCGACTACCAGGTCACGAATCGCAGCATTAGGCTGTTTAAGGAAATGAGCAATTCTACTTCGTTGAATTCCTGGATTATGCCCAACGGTTTCTGTTCCAGAATTTAGAAAGGGCTGTGGCGAAAGACAACGAGTCGAGGCAGACGAGGATACCGACCAACGACAGGCGATTTTTGGACCGGTACTTTAATACCATCCTCCGACGGCTGCTGGAACCGCATTGCTAGGCAGGCCAGGAGCCGTCCAGGACCAAGCCAAAGCACTTCGTCCAAACTTACGCTCCTGATAATTAAGGCGTGTCTGGATTTTGAGCGCCAATCTGCCTTCGGATACCCCGACGAGACGTATGTTAGAAAGTGGCCTGCGGTGTTACCCGCTGGGCCGGGGTCATTCCACATCATTGCACAGACATATATAGGAAAAACGCTATATTTTACATAGTGCCAGAGCCTCTGCTCCCCTCAAGGGGATGCCTACGTAACTCCGCATCGGCGGAGATCAAGAGGTTAGCAGCTATGCTGTGGACCGACCACATTGAGCCGTAGTTTGCTCCAACATTCTCGCTGCTCGTTAGATACAGATTTTACTGATTATGGTGACTATGAGACGTGGACTGACGCGTCGGCGTCAGCACGTCACAGGTGATAACAACAAAGTATCCTACACATCCACGCCGCCGTGTCGGACGCGTCAGGGAAGCTACGTCTCGGCGTGACTCAGCATATTCTAACAACGTATGACGACGCAACTCTGGTCAGTCCAAGCATGAAGGAAAAAATTCTGTGGATTATGACGCGTGTGAAACCACCGCTCAGCCCTTTGGAACCCAACGATAGCCACGTAAGAAATATAAGTGTAAAGTGTAAATGTAAATGTGAATTGTAAATGATAGGGTTCAATCCCAACGGTATCAATGACCATGTCCGCAGAGGGTAGGCGCCAGTGTGCTTGTAGGTTGAGGTGCGGTGCGTACCCTAAAATAACGTAATAAAGCGGGAAAGCAAACGAAAGAATTACTGACAGTCTCGCGTCGATTCAATTCAACCTCAAGGGGAGATGATTCAACCCACCTGGAGCAGGTCCGTTGGCGTCCTCCTCAAGGTTGCGTACAAACGGCTCGTACCAGCGGGAGGCTCAATAGGTCGTAGGCATGAGGGGATAGTGACGTAGGAATCAATGATGGTTTTAGGCGTTTGCAAGTCAACGGGTTTATCGGACTGATCAGGACTAGGCTCCTAGGCACCACTCCAGCCAGAGCAAGGGGTCCCTCCCCGCTGCTGTCACTTTAGAAGGGGCACCACTCCAGCCAGAGCAAGGGGTCCCTCCCCACTGCTGTCACTTTAGAAGGCTTCATTGAAGGTCACCGTTTCTGTCAACAATTCATCAAAGGGAGATCGTCGCTGCCCATCTCCCAAACAATCAATAGAGAGCTAGGTAAAGGGGATCAACGGAAATATTCAAATACAATGGTATCGTAAATCAATGGATTAGGCATAGAGGGTATAACTAGGTACGATATCTAAGTCTAAATACAGGAGCTTCACTAGGCTAACTACACCTAAAGTAACTACATAAATAAATAATTACGTAACATAAATAAGCGAACACTATTAAGCAATATAAGCGAAACTTAATATAAGCAAATAAATAATAAGAATAAATACCAAATAAATAATAAACATAATTAATAAGCCTACTCACCTCTACCTTCCACCCCTGAATCCCTTCAGTCAGGGGCATAGCCGTAGCCGTCACTAGGGAAGCCGGCCCACTTAGTTTCTATTATCATTGTGCTGCGAGGAAGATAATGGCTCTGTGAGAGCGCGTATGACGAAAGCTCTACCGTATTTCACACGCGTGCCTGCAATTGGTACAAAGACCACTTTTAACAAGGACGTAAAAACCACAGGCTATCTGCATCTTTCTGTTCCTGGATTTTAATATTTTTACGTCGGCTAGGCAATGACGACGACGACGACGACAATGACGGCGGCGACGAGGGCAGCTCAAAGACCGCCCGCCGCACGTCGGGATCGTCGTTAAAGGGCTCGTCCGGAGAATGTCGAATTTCGGCTTACGATTTTGCTCAGGATTTTGCTGCAGTATCATTTTATACCTGTACACCATATTCAATCTCCCTGCACATATTTTTGTAAACCTACGTGTGGACGGCAGATGACCCAAGTTTGCGGCTGTAGCAGACCCAAGATGCTCGGTATTGAAATGATGATGGAGATGACAGGGAGCAACTTCAACGGTTTTTAACAACTGCTGAAGAAGCTCGAGTTGAGTAGCTGTGGGATCTCTTGTGCCTTCGAATTTTCGGAGTTGTGGACCATAGCTGACGAATACTAGAAACTACTAAAGGCCCTGAGACTGCCATAACAGGCCCTGTCTGTCGTCAGCTTTGATGGCGGCGCCATCCAGACTGAACCTGCGTTGCAAACATTCTCGATGGATTGTTGATGTTGATACATCCATCAGCTGTCTTCGGGAATCTGCCCACTTACCTCGTCGCTTGTTTACGCTGTATTTTGTAAACCACCAAGAAAGAAATCAAATGCACAGTCCGTCTACGTGAAGGCTATGAGGATTATTATCAAACCGTCTAAGCGGAACTCGGCCCGCAATCCTCTACATCATCACTCCTGCCGCCAGCCCTGTTGGGACTGCTCATGATGTGATTTCCGAGCAGCCTCTCCCGCACTGTCGTGGGTCCCAATGGCCCCATCATACATCGCCCGCATGGCGCCAACAGTCGACCCATCATGCAGCGATCCCCGCTCATCTTTCACCGGCACGGACAATGAATGCGTCTTTGAGTCGCAGTCGCACTAGTAGTCGTGATAGGATTCGGGATGGGGGTTGGCTTGTGCGGCTGGAGTATAGTACTGCCCGTCGGCAGTCAGGAATGAATTCCGATGGCTCGGTTGATGTGAAAGCGGTCTAGGCATGTGAGGTTCGGACTGGTAAGAGATCGGGCGCGTGTAGGCGTTGTAGAACGAGGCACGATCGAGCGCGTGGATTGGAGTCGATGCAAGGGCCAGGGATCCCTTCGAGTGGCGTTGGTTCGGGGGGACAGGGATAGGTGAGGATGAGTCGTCGAAGTTTGTCTGCAGGGATGTCAGCTGGGTTAACACTTGCATCCCGAAATAATGTCAACTTACAGACGCCCGCTCCGCCTTTTTGTCCTTCCAGTGGACGAAGCACCCTATGGCGATTACGGTGGCTATTACCAGAGCGCCGGCGACGACAATCAAGGTGACAATAGGGACGTTGACTCCGGCCCCGCCCTCGGTTGCTGAACCGGCACTCGACGATGGCGTGGCGGAACTCAATCCACCGGTCCCACCATCCGTTGAAGCCGACGACGTCCCGTCGCTGCTTGTGGCCACCGTCGATGTCACCATCACGGTTGCTGTCGTTGTTGTCGTCGTTGTCGTCGTGGCGGTCGATGTGACTAGCCCAAACGGCCCAAGAATGCCCCAAGGCCCTACCCAACCCCCTGCCGCGTTGATCGCAAAAGCCTGTGTGTTGGCTCCTGCAAAGCCGACCGTGTTGGCGCACAAGGCCTCCCCTCCGTTGTTCGTTACGACACAGGCTTCCGCTCGAACGACGTATTTTCCGGGTGTAGCCTTTACCGACACGGTGGCAAAGTCGCAGTCCACATGGTTGCACTGCGTGCCAGCGGAGAGCGCGCAAGGGACGACGTCGGCGGCAAAGTGCGTCGTGCCCCTGAAGCGTTTATTAATGAAGAATCCAGACAATCACATCGAGCCACCGACAAGATCCGGCAACCTACCAGTCGCAGAGTGTAACGCCCGCGCTCGTCGGGGTGCCAGCCGCCGCGACGCTCCAGAGGCTGTAGCGGAGGAACAGGCCCGTTCCGAGATCCGTCGGATTGAGGCTGGTGGGGATCTCGAAGTCAACCCGCAGCTGCAGTGGGATGGATGGCGCCAGCGAAATGTTCGCCCAGAGCCGGGCATCTGGAGGGAGGGTCACGACAGCTGCCATGGTGGTGCAAAAATGCCGGATGTCCCCATTGCCAGATTGAGCGCGAAAGCGGAATCAGTCATTTTAAGTCCAAGTACGCTGCTTCATAGACATACCTAATTTTTTATTTACGAGCAGGCGGTGCTTTAATGCGTGGAACTAAGCATTAAGTAAAGATAGTCATAAATGCAGGCACAATAGAGAATGCCAGTTGTGTACGAACAAAATGACGCATAAAAATAGTCGGGAATTGAACAAAAAGAATTTAAACTAGAGCAACAGCAAGCAAACAACACAAAAGAGCAAGCGATGAGAGGCATGTGGATATGTCAAGCCATATCGAGCGCATGCTCGTTGAGAATAAAGGATAGGAAATATAGAGGGAAGCCAAAAGTAAACACAGACAAATACAAGGTGACGAGCACCTATGCACACAATTAATAAATGAGAACTAAAAGGGCGCGTGAGAGGGAATTATAAAGAGGGGACAAACTATAATAACGAGAGACTTTAATTAACACACGAAGAATTAAATAACGAATAGAAAATAAGTAAAACAAGAAAGACAACCTGAATAAAGCGAAGGCAGTCGGGTGCAACAAGTTTTCAACATAAGGGCATCATACCAAAAAAAAAACTTCAGACATGATTCACACAGGAATCTTCAGCTTCGAACCTAAGTCGGGAAGCTTGACGACTGTTGGCACAATGATGAAAGCCAGGAACACCACCAGCCAGAACATAAACATCGCCGACGCCCATCCAATCTTCCTCCTCCTCCTCCTCAACTCCTCCCTCGATAGTACGGGCTCCTCAAACTTCGTGATGACCCACATGATGAGCACACTGTGCGCGTCGTCCACGTACTTTATCAGCGTCGCCGGGAAGAGCATGAACAGGATGACATGCGCTACGAACAGGTCCATTGGCCACATCACCATCTCAACCGCCTTGCACATCAACTCTTTAAACGGTACGTACAAGCCCCTCCACTTCATCCGATGCCACCTCCCGTCCCACCACGAAAGGTTTGCCTCGTCCGTGTCCATCTCCCTCGGGAGCGTCACAAGGACCCACCGCATTGCCGCTCGCGTCGTCAACCACGAAGCCATCAGCCACAGGAGCGCGATCGAGAGCGTCCAGGATGAGGCGACCCAAGCGCTCATGAGGACGACGAGGAAGACGAGGAGGGAGAAGGTCCGCGCGATCGTAACCGTTATGGGCGCGATGCCATTCGTCGTGAGGCCGCCGAGGGCCGGACCGACAAACACTGTGACAACTTGGAGGCCGAGGAGGAAGACAAAGTTCAGGATAAAAGGACCCAGGCCCGCTGCGAGGACGCTGCCGACTTTGACCTTGGGGTTGTTCGTGCCGCTGCCGATCGTGTAGATGAGAATCGCGGCGCACGCAACGACGGTCGGGAAGACCAGCTCGCGCATCCAGATCGTGGATCTGGTCGCACGCCTCATGTGCTCGCCCTTCTTCCCCTTCCTCTTGCCATTCGCGTCGGGCTTAGCCCTCCGGTGCCCGGTCATTTGGGCCCGGACGGACCTTCGCCAATCGATCCAGCTCCCGTCTTTGTTCTCATCGCCCCTGCGCACCCCACCACCAAACCACTTGAGCGTGCTGGCGTAATCGAGCATGAAGTCGGAGAATCGGAATTGATGCGGGTTGTAGAAAAATGGCGCCACGACGAGTGGTGGGACACTCGCCCAGAAGAAGATCAGACCGTAAGTCTCGCCGGATGCCGCGGTCGACGCGTAGAGCAGGCCGCCCATAAGTAGGAGGCCAGTGGCGAGCGACAGGTCGTGATAGTTCGTGAACAAGAAGTGAAAGGGCTTGCGGACGACCTCGATCGAGCGACCCGTCTGGACATGCTTTGCCTGACCATGCGTGGTGGTGTGTAGGAAACTTCGGGCCCAGGTTTGCGTCGCGAGGATAGAGAAGACAAGGGAAAGGGACCCGAGTTGGCGGAGATACCGAAGGATGGAGCTTGCGCCGGATTCGAGCGCCGTGTGGGTCAGGACCGGGACCAAGATGATGAAGAATACAGGGATGCTGTTGAATATAGTCAGTATATGTCATTTACCTTGAGAAAAAAAAAGCAGCAATAACAACGTACAAACTCAGCACAATGATGCTCTCCCACTTGTAAATGGGGTCCATGACGACGCAGTGGTCGGGGGCCGGGAACTTCTCAACCTGGGTCATGTTGTACGCAATCCCGGCAGGTCCCTCACCCAAAATCTGCCAGTGTGGACACGAGGTCAAGTTACTCGCCAGCGCACCGATGCAGACGAGTAGCATGACGAACGTCTGTAGTGACGACATGGCCATGACGTTTGAGAGCACGTAGCCCGGGTTCGCGAAGAAAAAGGTCATGAGCCGGTCGAAGGGGAGGGCGGTCCCGATGCGGTGCTGCTCACGGGACATGACTTGCTCGGACATGCCCATGGCAAGCTTAGAGAAGTAGCCCATAACGGAGTTTACACCTATCGCGAAACACTTTAGATTGGTATCGGGAACAAGAAAGAGACGTACCAAGATCCTTTCCCTTCCCGACCTGCATGTACTCCGCATGCTTGTTCACCCCGCCCCTCATAAACACTAACATCCCCGCGAAAATGTCCTCGTTGAGGTGAAGCCCCCTTTGAGCCTTCGAAACGCCGCCGCGGGGCAAAATGTAAGGCATATTCCAAAAATCGGGGTGGCCGTAGTGCATCCTCGAGCCGAGCTTGTTCAGGATGGGTTGGTTGAGCGAAACGAGCGTCGTCTCCGTCGTGGCCGACATGTCGGCGACAGCTCCGACGCCGTGGGTGAAGATGTTCTCGCGGAGGCCGACGAGCGCGACAGGTGGGGAGCGGGGGTCGCGGTTGAACTCGTTCAGGATCGAACGGACCTTGAGGCACTCTGAAAATAGAAACTTTTTAGCGAACACAAAATCAAACAAAGCGCTTCCAACATCGGTGCAGACCTTCGAAGTAGTGATCCTGGTTCGCGTCGATGGTCTCCACAAACTCGCCACGCGTGAAGAAGACACCATGATTCTACAGCACATAAAAGGCAAATCGTTAATGAACGTCGCTCAGGAAAAGCCGAAGACGGGTCAAACCTGGTTGCAACCCTTGCCGTCGCCAAGGATGGGCCAGCCTGGCAGCTCGACCGTGATCCTAGGGATGAACTTTCCGCTGGCGTCCTTCTCGCAATACCCATCAATCAGGTGGGAGAAGACCCGCTCCCCAGTCGTAGTCTTGATCCTCTCTGCGACCCCAAAAAAAAAAAAAAAGGTCAGGATCGTTCAACGTTTTAAATGAACAGTAAAGGAGGAGATTTTTACCAGGGTAAACAACATTTAAACCCCTCCACGTCTCTAAACACTCCACAATGTCTTCCCGTTCCCCCTCATTAAACTCTGTGTACATCTGCGCGCTGACAACGACTCGGAACTTTTCATCCACGACCCTCGCTATTTCCGCGCTCCTATCCTCGGGCGCCAGGTGAGCCAGGTCGTCCTCGGCCTCGAGTTCGTACAGGAGGGCGAGCGCGTCCCTGTACTTTTGGAAACCCGCAATGGTGCGGTAGAGCGTCTGCGAGCGGGCCGAGCACCAGATGCGAGTCTTGAGGACGAGGGAGGGGGAGAAGGTCTTGTGGTTCGAGGGGTCGGGTTGATCGAGGTTTGAGAGCTCTGTTGAAAAGCCAGGAATAATTAGCAAGATGTTTTTACAAGGAAGTGAAGGAGTCATGTACCACTGGTGAAGGACTTCGCATGCGGGTCCTCCTCGTCGTCTTGGAGCTCCTCCTTGCAGGCCTCGATGAAGTTCTTCCACTCGATCGGGTACAGGAGTTGGAGGTACTGCATGAGCGAGTGCGCCGAGTTCGGGTCGCGGGCCGTGATCTCTTCCCAGCTCAGGATAATCTTCTCCTTGTACTGCAATCGTTTGTCAATGATCGAACGTAAAGTAAAGGAGTATGACGTACATGAGGGATCAACACGCTGAAAGCCGGCATACTCTTGACGCTCCCGGGCTCCGGGAACTCCATGTCCAACGTATGCGCCAGGAACTTGAGCCGCCTCTCGGCCTCGTTCTGCGTGCCCTCAAACACCTTAACCTTGGTTGCGCCGTTCTTAAGGGCGACGAAGTGCGGAGGGTCCGTGTAGAACGTCGGCTCGCCGCCGAACAGGCTCACGCCGCGGTGAGCGTGGTGTTGGTCAAACAGTTCGGACAAGCTGCCGCGGAATCCGCTCGCGGCGTCGTTTGACCAGGGGACGTGGTAGACGGATCCGATCGAGCTGCGGCGGCGTCCGTCGACGCCTGCGGGACTCAGGGGCGTCGTGGAGTCAGCCCTGGTCGGGACTTCCGACACGAAGCTCGCCGCGGTGACCCTCCGGACAGGGGAGTTATGATCAGTCGACGTGGATGCCCTAGGTCGGGAAGGGGAGTAGAACTCCGACGATATCGACGTCCTTGGCCGCGCGGGGGAGCTCTGGCTGATCGACAAGGAGTTGCGGGAGGACGTCCCCGCAGCCGGGTTCGGGAACGCGTATGGAGCGCTGACCTCCCCAAAGCTAAGCTTTTCGGCCTGCTCGGCGTTCAAGTGGTGGGTGGATTTGAGGTCGGCGATGATGGCATTCCAAGTGCGGGCGAACAGCGTGCGGGGGTTGTGGTGGACTGGCAGGGAGCGGGTCGCGAAAAGGCGAGGGTGGAGCTTCTCGGGCAAGGTCGGGAGGAGCTTGTCCCAGGTTAGGAGCTTGAAGACGCGGAAGGAGGAGAGGGAGAACTGGAGGATGGACGTCCATACTGAAAAAAAATATTAGCCAAAGTATGCAAGCACGAACAAATCAACTCACCGAGCCACCACACGTATGTGTCGAGGAAGTAGAAGAAGCCGAGCAGCACGACCATGACCGCAAACGTGAGCCACTTCAAACCCGCGCACCACGCAAAACCCGTGGTGCACGTCCCCAAGTCTAACCCATACAACGTCTCCACAGCCTTCTGCACCGGCACGAAGATAATGCTCCAGCTTTCAATGAACTTACACAGAAACAGCAACGCCCAAAGACCCCACGACACCCCGCTCGTGCGTCGATCCATCCCCGTGAAGCTGCCCACGAACACCTGGTTCGCCAGCTTGCGCCGATCCATGACGGCGGGGGGAACGAGCGAGTGCGCGACGAGCGCCGACATGTTGATGGTGAATCCGACGGCCGTGAGCGCCATAGCCTCGAATGATCCGTGGGGGAAGTAGTGCAGGTGGAGCGCGGGGGCCAGGCAGAAGATGAGCGTGATCAGGTGGAGCCAGAACCGGCGTGAGAGGATGCGGAAGTTGACGGCCGTGCGGGGGACGTGCCACCACTCGGACACGGTGGCGAGGATCGAGACCAGGACGGCGACGGCACCGCCCGAGGAGATTAGAGTGTAGCGGAAGGTGTCGGGTATAGGGTCCAGGTCGAGGGGCACGAGGGTGGACGAGAGTTGGGGGTTGCCGTTGCGGTACTTCCATACGGAGGGGGCGACGATAGACATGAGGAACATCATGTACGTGCCGAAGAGCTGTCGAGGCAAGCATGTTAGAAAGGCTCGCATTTCATCAAAGCAAGGAATAAAGTGGTTTACCAGTGCCCAAATCCTCGAAAAGTTGACCAGCAGATGACTAGCAAACGTCCGTCGCTCAAAGAACGTCTTCTTGAAGCTCTTATCCCAATCCACATCCTTCAACCTCTCCCACCGTTTCCCCTCCGGCAAATCCAACAGCTTACCCCCACCATCCTTCAACACAATCCCCTTCATCCTACTGCGTTCCCAAAACGTCTCATTGATGTCATCATACCCGACAATCTGCGCGTGATCGCTCTCCCTCCTCGTTCCGTCCTGCTCATAGCACTGCAGGCGGTGGAACTCGTAGATAGGCCGGACGACGTCGTTAAGGTACGATCCCTTAGGGGTCATGCGCACGCCGTCGGAGTCCGCGGAGGCGGAGGCGCAGTAATCGGTGGCGAGCTTGAAGAGAAAGCAGAGGAGCTCGGGCATGAGGCGGACGTTGCCGGCCTCGTCCATAAGGCAGAGATAAAGGGCGAGTTGGTGAGTCTTTTCCTGTTGATGAAGACCATAGTTAGTACCGGTAATGATACGGCTGGGAGCATGGTAGAAGGTGATGGCCTAGAAGGGGAACGCCATTGCTGCGCGATATAATCAGACGACCTCTATCCTCGAAGGCCGATCAATCATCCATCCGCTTCCATCCGCACCACAGGCGCCTTCCGCAACCTAAGATGCCAAAACTACCATTCGGAAAACTTACGTAGACATTCATCCTCCGATGCTTTCTCCGCCACTCTCGCTCCGCCTGTCGATGCACCCTCTTAGCCCTCGCCCCCCTCGCCCCGATTGCAAGGTTGAGGTTGAAGCCGTTCCTGTCGGTGTCCCTCTTGCGCTCGCGCTCCTCCAGCGCATTGTCCAGCTTCTCCTCCCCCTGCTTCTCTTCGTCGCCCGCGGTGGTTGTAACGACGGCGGCGAGATCAAACTCCTCCTCCGGATCCCTCACGGCGTCCGAGAGCGCCCAGAGCCGATAGTTGGCAAACCGGCCGGAGATGTAGTCGTTGTGGAGGGAGATGATGGCGCTTGTGGCGTGAACGCGGAGACGGGCGGCGCGGGAGGAGACTTGGGACTTGAGGTACTCTGTCACGTTTTGGACGATGCCGTCTTGGAAGCTGTTATGGTTTGTACGAAGGTTAGTTGTGTAAATGAAAGATAAGAACTAGGCTTTATGCGTCGGCTGTACAGCAAAAAACGTACCCGAACTTCAACGACAGATCCGCCATGATCTCCTCCAGGTCCGGCACCTCGATCTCGGCGCCCTGCTCATCTTCGTCCTCGTCCCCGTAGGCATCCATCATGTCCTCATAGTCCCCGTTCTCGTCATACTGGTCGCCCTTTCCGCACACGAACGAGTCCGCGTTGTCCGACGACGTGACGTGACTGGGTGGCCTGGCCGGGGATGTGGTGGCCATCATAAAATCTGTGGGATTGTAAGAGAGGGTACGGACTGGAGGCTATCGGGCGGCACGATCCTTTATGGGACGATCGGAGGGGGGTGCCCGAGCTAGTGTTAAAAGGGTCCCAGGCTGGGAGGCTGGGCCGCAGGGACTGCGCGGGGGGCCCTCCGGCAGCGACCTACGCTGCAAAACGCGGAGGCTTGGCCATTGCTGGGCCGCACGGATAGCGTGGGGGGGATCGCGATAGTGGAAGGGAATGCCAGGAACGCGGAGGCTTGGCGATGCCAAGTGTCAAGCACGCACGAAAGCACACAAGCGCGTCCGATCGCACCACGATCGTTATCGGCCGTACTTGACGTGTGACGTGAATCTTATCTATGGCCTGCCGCTTTGGTGCATCCAACACAGAACCTTAGCGTGGCAGACTTTTTTTTTTTTTTTTTTTTTTTAAATTTTAGTGGGGGTGGGGGAAACCCCGGGGGAAAAAACGGGGTTTTGGAAAGGGGTTGAAAAAAAGAAACCCCCCCCGCCACGCAAAAATTGGAAAAAAAA
>JADGJL010000761.1:0-14194 GCA_027600665.1 Irineochytrium annulatum
CGCTTGTGAGGGAGGTGGAGGCGCGGATGGACGTGAGGTTTGATAGCGTGCTAATGAGGCTGGAGCTGGAAGTTGGAAGAGTTGCGGATCACGCGGAGGATAGGACGGCTGCCGTAATGAGGAGAGTGGAGGAGGGTCACGCGCGGTTGGCGGCGGTGGAGGGGAGGGTCGGTGGTTCAGATGGGCTTGAGACGCGGTTGCGGAGGCTAGAAGGGAAGATGGAGGAAATGAAGGCTCGAGGCGCGGAGGATTCTAAGCGTGTGCTGGAGGCCGTGATGCAGGTTCATCAGGCGGTCAGCAGAAGCAAGGAGGATCAAAGGGAGTCCAGGGAACTGTTTGAAAGGGAGCTGAAGGAGGTGCAGATTGAGATGAAGGCTCAATGTAATGGGCTTAGGAGCGAGTTTGATGCGGCTGTACGGCGTTGTGCTCGTCCGGCGATCATCTTATAGCGATGAACTTTTTTTGTCCATATGATACCTCTTAAATAAAGTTTAGGATCCTTGACATAGCATGACACACAAAGTTCATTTAACATTGAAGGGTGGTATGGGATATATTAGGCTCATAAATAGTTCAGACGAGATACTAAGAAGTTGGGGTGACGACAATGCTGAAACAAACAATCACCACAGAAGCACAGCGACAAACAGCGTAACCAGCGACACCAGCATCCAGATGGACGTGACTGTGCTCCCCGCGGCATTCGCTTGCGTGAGCAAGTTCCTTGTAGTCTTTGGTAACACGGGCTGGGTCGCAGTCACCACGCCAGTACCGACCACCGACTTCGAGGTCGCCGTGGATGGCGTCACGGCGGTCGTGAGCGGCGCAACCTGTTTAAGACCCGACGCGTCTATGGTCGTCCACTTCGTGCTGTCGTTTCCCCCGAACGCGCCGAATCCCATATACGCAATCGACACGCTGTCCCCAGTCTGCGAAACCTGTACAATATACGTCGCCCCACCGCCGTAGTTGGCGTTCGGGTCGTTCACTGGGGGCGCGGGCAGGTTGTACGTCTTGTTCTGGAACGTGTCGCTGTAGTACGTGCCCGACCCGTCGTCGGGGATGAAGATGAGCTCAGCCGTGACGATATCGTCCGGCCTGTAGATCTGGACGCATTTCCCGTGCGAGGCCGGGAATTTCGGGCCCGAGTAGGCGATAGGATCGGCGACGAGTTGGTTATAGTGAATCACGAAGACGACGTTCTCGCCTGCGGGCACGCCGGGGACGTCGTAGAAGTAGAGGTGGTTGTGGGCCGAGCCGATGACGGGGTGGGTATAGCTCGGGCCGAAGGGCGTGGGGACTTGGGAGATCCATTTGTTGAGAGGGTCGGGGATACCTTGGTCGAATACGAGGCCGAGGGAGTAAATTTGCGACTTCGTGTGGGCCCAAAGGACAGTGGTGTCATGGTCGAGAATAATGGATTCGAGCGTGGACATATCGAGGCCCGAGGTGTTGCGGTGGGTCCAAGACTTGTTGGGGATGTTGTAGACATAGACCCAGTTGGCTAATGAAGCATAAATGGCGCGTTAATATGTTGCTTAGCTTGAAGGAAGCATAACGCTTACGATTTGCTTGGTCAACTTTTACGAAATAGATCATTGGGTCGTACTGGCCGCGAAAGCAATGCGGGTCGTTGCCATCAAACGGCGGCCGTCCTTGCGCGTGGATAGATTTGAAGGACGAAGTGGCTGAGGAGGACATTGGTCGTTAAAACGCGGTCCAGCGCATCGTCAGCAACTCACGGGTGGACCAGGCACTAACGTCGTTCCCCGCGAAATAATCGTCTCCCAAAAGCCCGAAAATGTACAGGTTGTTGTTCTTGTCGAAGACGGAGCAGGGCGATGGCCGGACCACCTGGGTCAGTCCCAGGATAGCGGTGGCAAGGGCTGAGAAGGTGAGGGAGTTGGGCGCCATCGTCGGCTGGCTGGGATGGGTGAGTCTCAAGGGCTCGACGGGATTGAGGGCTGTGGTGAGGTGAGGGCCCGGGGTCGGGAGTCGGTGGAGGGCCGTGTGCTGGGTCGATTCCGGTCCGAGAATAGAGCTCGTGGCACGGACGTCTTATATTTCAAGCCTCTGCACCAGCCTCGTTTCCACACACAGCGCCACTCCATCCCATCACCTGCCACGAAATTCATGCGAAGGTTATTACAGCGCGGCGAAATGGGGCAAGGAAACTTCCCCATCGCCTATTTTCGTGAATATTCGGAACATTGGAAAGAAGCGGACGAGATCACCAGCATGCGTTGTCTTGATTTATTAACCGTCTCTTTTACTATCGCCCCTTGCACGCACGCCATCTCCTCCTTCTTTAACTTACAGAGCCCAGTATCCCCTTCATCCCCGACTGGTCTCGCTTCGCATATGCCTTTCACGATGGATTTTGTAAAATGAAAGTGATCAGAACAGGGTCTTGTAATGGACCAGAACACCTTTTCGCCTTCTTTTTCTTGAGGTGGGCCTTATTGCGATTAAATCCTCCTCAGGAGGCTCGAGTTCGTCTTTTTTTGACGGCAGTCATTTGTCTATCAAGCCTCCGTTCAGTTGATCAAGCAATCCGCAGACGTTATGCGACCGAGACATCGCCGTTACGAGTTGAAGTCAGCGCGGCAACTTTCAGCCGTTAATCAAAAGCCGCCGGAAGTATGAGGTGTTGTTCAAGTGATTATGCTATTGAGGTATCGAAACTCGTCCAGGGGGCACAGCGAGGAGGAGTAAAGACATCTACGTGAAGTTCGGAACAAGGATGCACCAATAGTGACAAAGAGTGGAATAAACAACAAAGGAGGAATAATAACGAAGGCACAAAGGCGACCAAGGACAACAGGTAGGTAAAAGACGATTAGCAAGCGTGAAGTCGCAAATCCATAAAGCAAGTCCAAAATGAAATTCAAGAAGAAAGATTCCAATAAAGAGAAGCAAAGATTCATACCTTTTTACGGCTGGTGGAACTCCAACGCCGACAAACGGTCCTGGTGTTCCCGGATCTTCCTTTTCTCGCTCGCCGGCATGTACCTAATCCGCGCAAGAAGCAAACTCGTCGTCAGTACGAACTCCTCGACAATATCACAAAAAGAACGAAAGCCCAAAAAACTCGAGGAAATCAAATATATCAAGACTCACGGGTTCCAGAGATGGTAGTAAAGGAAGCCAACCCATAGAGCGATGGGGTAAGCGAGGCGGTAGCGGTACTTGACGTACAGGCCGTCCCACAACTCGCCGAGCGTGGTCTGCGAGGTGAACTTCACGTTCGGGACAAACTTCTTCAGGTTGTCGGCCGCGAAGACGCTCGTGCTCTGCGATCGCGCGGGCGCCTGCAGGATGGATCGGGGCGATCGTGCGAGGACTCGGTTGAGAAGCATGATGGCTGCTTGTTTGCTTTTTTCTGGCCAAGCCACCTCAGTGATGAGAGGGGAGCAGCCAACCTCTACTATAACGCGAGTCGCCGTACAAACAGGCGCTCGCGGTCTGACTACCACGGCATCAGTATTAAGTTGATATATGCTTTTGCATCCTGACATGAAATCAGTGTTTTACGGCATGATTATGGGTTGGCTGCCCATTAAGCCTGAAAATCAGTTGAAAGCAAGTGTGAAGGACGATATGGAGACGGCGAATTCTTCACTCGCCGCAACGATGGCTCGCACGACGAACGCCTCCGCATTCGTTAACGCCTTCCCGCGGGATATTCCAGAACCACCGGAGGCAACACAGTGTAGTCAACAATATGAGGGTTCCATCAGTTTATTAGCACTTCCAGATGCGTTTGAGTAACAAGATATATCGACTAGTGGAATTCGTAGCGCGGGTGGTCTAGAGATTGATGTCAGATTTTGTGCGGACAAAATGCAATGAAGCAGTAAACTTACAGTGCTATTGGAGGCAACCGCAAAGAGGTGAGAAGAAGGATCCAGTTAGAATCAGTAGTTGGCGAGAGCCATAACGAGAAAGCGCGCAAAGTAAAAACAACAATGAAATCGAAAAATCGGTAGCTTACCCCGCCCTTGAAGTACGTAAGGTAGTACCCGACGGGGATCATGAGCAGGCCGAAGTGCGCGAACGGCATCAACGAGTTCTGCTCGTAGTACTTCCTCCTGTACTTCTCCCAGAAACCCTTGGCCTCCACCTGCTGCTTCGGGCCCTTAGGGATCGCGGCATAGAAGCTCTTCATCTTGGCGAACATCCTTCGATACGAATCAGTCACGCCATCAAACGGCTCACAACGTACTCAGGGTGCGCCTGCGGGTGAGTCGAGACGAGCTTGCCGATTTCCTTGAACGAGCTAACGTTCGGCGGGATGATAGTCGACTTGGATCGGGTCTGCGCGACCACCGTGCGCGACGGCAGCGCCCGGGAGGCCGCTCGTTGGAACAGCATTTCGGCGGCTTCTCACTTTTTTCAGCAAGGTTCCAAGCCAGCCAGCCTGTCGACATGGACGTCCTGATCAAGCGACTTCGGGCGGCCGGCCTGTACAAGAAGATCCTGCCCGACAAGGTACGCGGAGCCCGTTAATGCGCCTTCGCGGGTTGGCCCGGGTGCTGATGGAGATGCTTGTTGCAGAAAGTCGGGACATGGACGGAGAAGGGGATCGGCGCGTTCGTGCCTCAAATTCGAAAGGTGGTTCTACATTACAACCACCCGCGGCATGCTGCGGGCGGGGACTCGGCAGGGATGGTTGAGTTCATCAAGAAAGACTTGATCCCTCTCGCCAAGGACCGGCAGTACGTGGAGTTTTGCGTGCAACCCCGCAATAAGTCTCCTCCAGAGCTTATTGCGTATTACGTGAATGGGACGATCAAGCGGCATGGTGAGTTTTTCTTTGATCTTCCTGAGTAGCTTACGCTTACCGTCGGATGTATAGTTTGCTATAAGCTCACGGCAACACAAATACGGCAACACATGAACTACCTCTGCGACACAGCCGGCGTAGGGTCAAAGGAGGAGCCGCAGGTGGAAGAAGTGAAGCCCGAGGGTTTCGTGAGGCAGCGGAAGTTCGTCAGAGGACACGAAAAGTTGACGGACATCGACTTGAAGACGACGGGAAAGACCGACTGGCAAACTTTCTACAAAAAGAAGGTTAAGCACACGGACTGGAAGAAGGTTGGGAGACCTTGGGACAAGCGTTTCGCGAGGCCGGTAATTCGTGCAGCTCCGGAGAATAGTTGGAATCCATATGCGGGACCTCTCTTTAAGCCGTAATGCCGTGCGCGTTGTTCGTCAGGGGCAGCAATGGAGGGCCAGATATAATGTACCGTTTTGAAGCTGCTCTTCCACATATGTCAATACTTTTTTTTTTTTATTCTTATTTTGGTTTCAATAAACGCCTGCAGTATGCCGCTGTTTTTTTTTTTGCGTTCGCTTGCTTGTAATCTTTTTTATCTTCACTTCTGCTGCTTCGAGTCAAGATTGCGAAATACTTGGCCGTCTCAATGAGGACGATATCACACGATCCTCCTCCCTCTAGCGCGGCATCGCGTCTATCCTGGTCGTACGTGATGGCACATTATTATCTTTCCGTGTCCGCCGAGGGCAACCTCATCGTTCCATTTACAGCCACACATACTTTTGCTATGATGCGGCTGTACGCGGCCGCCTATCAGCCAATTACAACGATACTTCCGTCGAAAGATATTCTCAGCCTCCTGGTTTTCGCTCAACCATGTGAAAGCTCTGTATGAGCACAATGTGGAACGATTCTGGGTCTGGCGTGAATGGGGGCGTTACGGCGGGCGACTGGAGAAGAGGTCTACGGCGGGGAATTCGCAGAAGTCTTGGCATCATGAGCGAGCCAGCGAAGTGGGGGGCATGGCGTGGGTCACGCGACCCGACGACAGGTTGATGCGACGGCGGACTCGCGGAAGTCAGACTGGCGGAAGTCAAATGTGGCTGCTGATCAATGGCGATGCTGTTCAATGTCAACGTGAAGCATGCAAAATGAGAGAAGTTGCTGTTGACTTAGCAGCATCAACACCAGAGGTGGCTTGAGCGTGGCTTGGACCGCACTCGACAACCCCACAAGCCGCCCTCGGCTACTCCAATGCGACCACAATGATTACTGGCCGGCTCGTACTCGGCAACGTCTGGCTGGACTGGGATCAGGCCTTGCTCCTCGGACCGGGATATGGCAAGGGGTGAGCGAGTGATTGCAAAGTTTTCTTCCTTACTGACTGCAGTTGAAAGAATTCTGGACAGGAAGCTGAGCGCGAGGCAGCCGGCATATTCTGAAGGTACGAGACTTTGTGCTCGTGTATAAGTGAGAACAGTGTCCTCTGATAGTTTATTCGCAGACCGCCTGCAGCTAATGCCGGAGGAGGCGCTGTATCTCACGGAGAGAGGGGAGCTGGCGGTCGCGGACGAGACGGGTGTTGTAAGCTAACTGCAATTGATTTCGCACGGACTTTCTGGACTTTCATTCCAACCGCCTTTCCTTTTGCTAGCTTACCTTCGAGTCCTTGCACCTGCGCCTGAAGGAAGGTAACCCGAACCTCGACACATACTACGCGGTGTATTGGCACTACCAGTCGCAGGGATGGGTGGTAAAGGATGGGATCAAGTTCGGGGCGCGATTTGGTTCGTTTTACCGCTTCTTTTCTAAGGTTTTTTCCTAATCGGAATGCTTTGCAAACGCTAGTGTTGTATGGCCGTGGCGGACCTGCAATGAAGCATTCCAAGTGCGTTATTCAGTGCTATGACGTCATCTGCTTGTGGTCGACGAGCTAACACAATTCTCAAAAGATATGCGGTGATAATTGACGGTGACGGCATGCAGGCCTTTAACGAGCTATATGGGGCCGTTCGGATCGTCTCTCAGACGCGGAAAGTTAGGAGCTTCTTTCTCCGGGTTGGATGTGTGCTGATTTATTCGCAATACAGACACTTCTGTTGTGTCAAGTGACTTGGGGTAAGGATGGCAAGAATTTTAGTTTGAGGGAGCGGATCGCGAGAGCATCGGTTGTGGACATGAAGGTGGAGCGGTGGTATGCAGATTTGAACATGAGGGAGAGGGACGAGTAGGATGACAGCAAGCCCAGCCGGAATTAATCATTTGTACACAATGAAAAGTAATTATAATGTGTTAAAACAGTTTTGATTGTTACACTGCTACTCGAGGTAAGGCGTAACCCAGTTAGCGCGAAGAGTTATAAATTCAGCTTGTTTCAGATAATCTTCAAGATTACAACGGATATACCCCTCTCTCCGGGAAAAAATAGAAATAAAAATAATAAAAACCTGTAAAGGATAACAACATATTCCGCAGAGCGACCCATTCTTTGTCTCCACTCACAGACTCCCATTCTACAAAGCCTCCACAGTCTTCCCGCTCTTCTTGATAACGGCCTCAACGTCCTCCTTGCTCAGCTTGCTCGATTGCACGACCACGGTCTGAGTCTCCAGCGAGATGTCGAAGCTCTCGACGCCGTCCGTCTTGGACAGGATCCGCTGCACGGCGCCTGTGCAGCCGCCGCACGTCATGCCGACCTTGAACTTGTACTGAATGGCAAGGAAGGGGTCAGAGAGACAGAGGAAGAGGGAGAGGCTACCTCGGTCATGATGGATTGGAAATGGGGAGTTTGGGAGGCTTGGAAGTGGGGCGTGACAGCGTTGGCCTACATATGTTGTATCATGCTGAATAATCACCAGATATCAAACGCTAACGCTCAAAATTATCAATGTGTGGAAGTCCGTGATGCGTGCTGTTGTATAATATTGTCGCTGACAATGTTTTGAATTACGCGAGGAAGCAAGAAAAAAGGAAGGAACGAGTAACGAAAGGACGAAAGAAACATAAAACAACGACGGCCCAAAAAGGGAAAAAACAAAGACATAATAAATACAGACGCCAATATACAGGCGCCAATCACTTACTAACGCGAGCGCAGCACACTGCACAAGCACAGCCGGCAGTAATTCCTTTAACGCCAAAATAACCACAACCCATCCAAATGACCCAATGTCCAGCACACCACCCCTGCCCTTTCTACTCCTTGCAGTGCAATCCCTCTACAACATAACAGCCAACACAACCCCGACGGCCGCGAAAACGCCGCCAACCTTCTTCCCAAGAACCTCAGCTGCCCCGGACTTTGCCAGGTTTCCCTGTCCGTTCGCGACGGTAGCGGTGCTTCCAGACGGCTGGCCCGTGGAGGCCGACCCGAGGTTCTCGGCAAGGATCATGGCGCAACCGGCCGGGATGGCCTGGACGAGCGGCGTGACGGCGGACTGGTCCCCCGCGGAGCAGGTGGACTGGACACAGGTGGTGAGGGAGTTGATGTTGGCGGTCTGGTTGGGAGATAGGCGTTGGCAACAATATCGTGAAGAGCGGAAGTAAAGCTAATTGTTAACCACGATGCTCGCTTCGCTTGCATCAGTCTCGCCCCTCTCGACCCCTCGCACTGTCATTCCTCTGCCCGCTACCCTCCTTCTCTTATGTACATACCCGATCAGCGCACAGGGCCGCAATCTCCTCAATGGTCACGCTCCCGGATCCGAAGCCGGGGATCTTGGCAACGCACAGCTGGGCGCAGTGCGGGAGGTTGGAGACGGCCTGCGAGACGGCGCTGACGATCTGGGAGGAGGTGTACGACTGCGCCTGGGCCGCGGGGGCGAGGAGGGTCACGAGAAGGGAGAGGACGGCAATAGGGGTCGTGCGGGCGAACATTGCTGGAAAGTGGTGCGGTGGTAAAGGAAGGACGGTGGGAAAGGAGGACGGCGGCAGAAGGAAAGGTCGCGGGGAGCCCGGCGAAGTCGAATGTGGGATGTGGGAGGTATGGTCAGCGCGTTTTTGACCATCAAGGCGCAAAGCGACCTTGGTTGCTTGACGCGTTGAAAGCACCAGGGATAGGGACCCCGTCGCTCAGCGCTGCCAATGGCCTCACGGGCCGATCAAGCGGCTGGTGTCCCTGACAAGGATCCTCAAGCGCTATGCAGCTGAAGCCATGGACGCGGAATGGTCACAGAGGCCCACAATGCTTCGAGCTTCCCATGTAGCCGCGACTTGAGTCGCGCGCGATGATGGCCTCCGCTCATTGCCGCTGCCATGCTGGCATCTCACCCTTGGTCGCTCAGCCGGGAGGCCATGTCCACCCGCGGTGTTCCGCAGCGCACCCTGCAGGCCCTACGATCATTCCTTTCGTGTCAGCAACGACCACCATCACCAAACGAACACGCTAGCCGTCGAGCATTGTCATCCCGAAGCACGCGTGTTTGCGGGAAAGGTCGTTCATTACTTTGCAAGTTATCTGCAATAATGGCTTGCGCACGGCTCATGAAGTTTACGAAGGCTGCGGATGGATGTCCGAGGAGGGCAGCTTCGTGCAGGGAGAGTTGATGAGGAGCAGACGTTGGAGTGTGGTTGTGAAGGTTTTTCCGCCGGTTGTCATCCAAGTCAAAATCGGCCCATTTGAGCCGAGGTGGCCGTCATCTTGTTCTCCCTCGCCCGTCCTCAACGATGCCAGCCATGTTCGACGTCACCGACGTCGCTGTCCTGATGCTCGTCGCGGCGGCGACAGGCATCTTCCTATACATTAGGAGCTCCTCATCGTCCCCGGCCGTCAAGCCCGCGGCCTCGAAGCCCGACGTCAAGTCCCCGACGTCCGGGCCAGCGAAGTATGGACCGTCCCGTTCCCTAATGCATCATCTTCGCAGCAGTATGATCGCTAACCCACAGTGGACCCTCCACCATCCCCGCCCCTCCTCTTGCCGCCAACAGGAAGTCCGGCAAGAAGTCCATCCTGGAGTCCATGAAGGCCGTCGACAACCCAAACAAGTACGTTCTTTTCTATGGATCCCAGACGGGCACCGCCGAGGACCTCGCCTCGCGTGTCGCCAAGGAGGCTGGCGCGAGCCTGGGCGTGCACACGCTTGTGTGCGATTTGGAGGAGTACGACCCCATGGAGCTCCTGCAGCTGCCGTCGGTTGATGACGAGGGCTCGGGCAAGTGGCTGGTGGGGTTCTTCCTGGCCACTTACGGCGAGGGTGAGCCGACGGACAACGCGATCGATTTCTATGAGTGGATTATGGATGGACGGGGTAAGGGGGATGACGAGGAGGTCGAGGTTGAGGATGAGATGACGGAGGAGAAGGCCGGGAAGAACGTAAGGTTCACGATGTTTGGGTTGGGGAACAAAACGTATGAGCACTTCAACGCCATTTCGAGGAGGACGACGAGGAGGTTGAAGGCGATTGGAGCTGAGATTGTCGGAGAGCCTGGGGAGGGCGATGATGATGGAAGCTTGGAGGATGACTTCCTTGCATGGAAGCCGAAGCTTTTTGAGGCCCTTGCGGCGTTTTTCGACGTCACGGCCTCGAGCGGTCGCGAGAACCCTCACGTGCCGCTGTTCAACCTGGCTCCTGCGGACGCGGACGAGGCCGAGTTGTTCCATGGCGAAGTCTCGGCCGACAACAAGCCCAGGCGGTGGAAGCGTGAGGTTAATGCCGCTGATGTGACCGAGGGTGGGGACAAATACAGCGAGATAAGGTTAGCAGCACTTGTAGAAGCCGGATCTTTAACTCGCCGACGTCCGCTTTAGCACCAAGAAGCGCATTACCTACAACGTGAAGAACCCCTACCTCAGCCGCGTCGGCCATTCGCGCCAGCTCTTCTTCTCGACCTATGACGAGTATCCGACCGGCAAGGGCGTCCTCGTCCCGTCCCGGAAGGAGTACGTTGCGGCTTCGGCCGGAGTTCGGATCGAGCGCCACTGCGTCCATATGGAGTTCGATCTCGAGGGGTCCGGTTTGCGTTATGAAACTGGAGACCACTGCGGCATCCTCGCGAAGAACCGCGATGAGGAGGTCGCGGCACTCGCAAAGGCACTGGGCATGAGCGACGCCGACCTGGATAAGGCTTTCACGCTCGAGCCCAATAGCAGTAACCCGCAGGCTTCGACCGCCAAGGTGCCTTTCCCGGTGCCTTGCTCGTACCGGACGGCGTTGACGTACTACCTGGCCATCACGCCCGCACTAAAGCAGCACCAGTTGGAGATTCTGGGTAAGTACGCGACGTCTGACAACGAGAGGGACACGCTGTACGCGCTTGTGGACAACAAGGACCTGTTTGTCAAGTCGATCGAGACGCCGCAGAAGAACCTCGCTGAGGTGCTGACTATCTTCAAGAGCGTCAAGGTAAGCTCTCCCGGTTTTGTCCGATTATCTGTTTATTAAACCTTTACCCTAAAAGATCCCCGTTTCCGTCATCCTCGCTGAGCTCCTCCCCCGCATCGCGCCCCGCTTCTACTCCATCTCCTCATCGTCCAAGAAGGACCCGACAAAGGTCAGCGTCACCGCGGTCGTGGTCCGCTACGTCTTGCCCACCGACGACCCGCTCGACCCTACGCGCGCGGTCACCCTCGCCTTCAAGGAAGGTCTTGCGACCTCCATGATTGACCGACTCCACGACGAGTCCGTTGCTCATACCCGCGCCGTCAATGGCGTCCACTCCGAAGACACCGTCGGCGGTCCTTTGCCACCTCTGCACGTCCCGATCTTCATCCGGGGCTCGTCGTTCCGCCTGCCAAGGGACATGTCCGTTCCCATCGTCATGATCGGCCCGGGGACCGGCGTCGCGCCGTTCCGCGGCTTTGTCGCCGAGCGCATGCACCTGTCCGAGAACAACAAGAACCCGGCCAAGCGCGTTGGTCCCACGTGGCTGTTCTATGGATGCAGGCACCCGGATCAGGATCACCTGTACGCGGATGAGTTTGCTGCCATGCAGGAGAAGAACAAGAGCTGGGAGGCCGAGGGGGACGCGAAGGCGTTTGATCTGAGGTTCTTTAACGCCTTCTCGCGGGCTGGGGAGAAGAAGGTGTACGTGCAGCATTTGTTGAAGGAGCAGGGGGAGGCGGTGTGGGCGTTGCTGAATGAGAAGAGGGGATACTTCTATGTTTGCGGGTATGTTATAACGTCTTTGTCTGCAGTCAGAATTTGGCGCTTACTATTTATTTTACTGGCAGTGACGCGAAGAATATGGCGTCGGACGTCCAGGCCGAGCTTCTCCGCATTGCGAAAACTCTGGGCGGAAAGACCGACGACGCGGCCAAGGCGTGGCTGAAGAACCTGAAGTCGTCGCAGAGATACCAGGAGGATGTTTGGTAGAGGAAACTTTCGGCTCGGGTTGATATATGCCTGTTATTTCTCATTCCCCTTTTGATTTGAGGTGTTTTTCTTCTCCACTATTTCTGCACTTTAATGCAACCCATGGACATGTTATTGGTATTTAGCATTTTATTTTGTTGCTGTCGCCAAAAGAAACTTTGGTATGGAAGCACTTCAATACCGACATCAATGTGGCGTCTGAACACTTGCTCCCAGATATGCGGTTTGTTAACAACCCAGCACGCTATACCATACCCTCACAACGGTTTCTTAAGGAGGCCAACGGGACCGCAGGTGCTAAATGGGCAGGGGCACACGACGGTGGGGAGAATTCGGCATGACCAAAATGGTGGATTGCGAGGATTTGTTGGTATGGTTGCTCACTTGACCGACTCCGGGTTTGCTGCATCGGCGGGACGCCTGGTGTACAAGGCCTTCCGTGCTACCTGATTAATCTAAGTGGAGAATCAATCACACGCTGATCAAGATGGAGATTACCGATCTTCCTGCGTCGGGGAAACATGCGCCGGGTCGAGCTTCACCTTTGGCCTGCCCTGGGCAACGACGAGAGACATGAAGGCCGTGCCTGCAGGAGGGCATGTTCATGCTGGAAGCCCCATTATCGAGGACCGCCCACTCACAAACTAAACATTGCGCCATTGAGGACCACGGTGGGTCACAAGAGAACGGTCACCCGTAAAGAAGTTTCTGCGTCCCGGGCGGAGTCAAATTAGAGTAAAACGGAAATAATCAAGTTGGTGCATGTACGAGTCACGGGAAGCAAAAAGGCACCCATGATGATCCAGGCAACAGATTTGGGCAGTGATGACAGCGACATCATCATGACTGAGGGTGCGAGAGCTCATTTGAGGTCTGCTTGCTTTCAATGCAAGAATGGTTACTCTGGTCCTGATCTGCCTGACTCATTCCCCACTTATGCTTTTTCAAGAGTTGCTGCCGCTCTGAATAAATTCCAAGACCGTGTAGTTCGGTGGTAGAATACTAGCATGTTTCCAGGAAAGGCCAATTCTGCTTGTCGCGAGCCTTCAACAGACGTACGTCCCGAAGTTGGAACCCGCCGATAGCCGGTGACGAAGCTCAGATATCATTTGCAGCACTTTCTGTGTCATCCTTGTTTACTAATCCTTGAATCTCTCTAAGCTTCGCGGCGGCGGCATCTAGTTCTGCAGGATCCGTCTACTGATAACCTTTGGCAAGAGCCAGCGACAACGGCCGCACACCTGGCGCCTGGATGGTGGACACCATCACCAAGGTTCGTAGCCACTTTGTTTTTTAGACATTCATGGCACCGTCATTCTTACCGTTGTGACCCTGCCCTTCTGGCAGGCAAATAGGACGGATACTCCGGCTTTCATGATCCAAAAATACTCATCGGGTCCGACTGGCATGCATTGGGAAGGGAGGTGAAAAGGTGCGGTCCGCAGCAGCGTGATCTTGGAGGTGAGTAAAGGCTGCCGTTCTGAGTGTCTCCAAGCCTTGCACTTTCACTCCATGATTCCTTGCCGAACTTTTTTCATTAAAATATCGTTGTTATTTGCAATTAACCAGACTAAACACGGTGGCAAAATGTTTCTTGATCGAGTTGTAATGGTAATTGTGCTGGTCGATAATTTCCTTATTTCCTTCGTTTTTGTCACCGCTAATGTCGCCTTCCTCCGGATGCTTTTTCATTTGTAGACGTTAATGCGGCAACGAATAGGCGGATTGCAGCTGTAAGTATTCTAGTGTTGTTGAACAAAACTGACTGACAAATTGTAGGAACAAACGCCCATTCCTGCCACCCGTCCTTTTTCAACTTCTCTCGCGCAAAGGTCTCCCACAATGCTTTGGTGCCCTTCCTGTATGCATCCGTTCCTGGAGCGACGCGGGCGTTTTCAACCACTAGCGCCTTCTGCGATAACCCCTCCGCCGACGGTGCCGACCGCATATGATCCATGAAGATCCTTCCTTGTTTTTTGCCAAACGTTCCCCTAATCCTTTCTTGCATGATTGAAGATACTCTTTTGTCAGGACTGACGAGGTTCTGGTTAGGAGCAAGGTCACGGGGTTGGGGAGGACATTGTTCGGGTGGACAGGGTTCTGG
>JADGJL010000762.1:0-14184 GCA_027600665.1 Irineochytrium annulatum
GGTCAGACACGGCGACGTTCCCTGCACCACCGTCCTTGAGCCTACGGTTCTCAAGGAGGACGCCACGGGCACCGTGACTCGGACGCTCCGCGGCCTTATTGGCCGGACTTTAATTATCCCGCCCTCATGGCCGGCGGCGACGGACAACAAGTATAGGTTGGGCTGGAAGGACGCGCGCACTTTGTTCCCGGACGACCTGCTCGAGATGATTAAGGCCGATCGCGTTCGCACGTTTGATGCCGAGCATTCTGTTATCATGGCCGCGCTCGCGGCAAAGAGGGACGCGCTGGCAACAGCGGCAGCGACGGCGACTGGAAGCGCCCCGAGTGACGCAATTGGGAAGGAGGGGCCTGGGAAAGACGGGACAGGGAAGGAACCGCCTGGGAAGGAGGCGGCCGCGAAGGATGCGGTTGAAGAGGCGAACGAGATTCGGTCGAGGATTGAGGCGCTGAGGGAGCAGAGGGCCGCGTTTATCGACCCTGGCGCCGTGTATGACTGCGTCTCCTTTAATGATGGGACGACATGGCGCGCTTGCGTGGACGTGACCGAGCGTGGAGATTTGCATGGTGCGTTCATCGAACTTTCTGTCGCAGCGATGAACGAACACGTTCTGCAACACATTCTGCAGACGCCCCGCTCCTATCCGGCTACTCCGAGTCCCAGACGTACGCGTCCTTCGGCCCGGATACGATGCTTAACTTCTCCGTAAACATCTACGATGAGGGCGAAATGCTCAGCATCGTCACGCTGTCTGGAACGCACGGAACGCATGTGGCCTCGATTGCGGCGGGATGCCACCCAACGGACCGGAGGCTTGACGGCGTTGCCCCCGGGGCGACGTTAGTTTCGCTCAAGATTGGGGACGGGAGGGTCAAAGGCACGGAAACAGGAATTGGACTCGTGAGAGCCGCTATCGAGCTTTGCAGACTTAAGTGCGATGTGGCGAATATTAGCTTTGGCGAGGCGGTTATGACGGTTATTAGTTTGTTCTCCGACTCAGTATTAGTTCATGTGCTAACGTGGCGTTCGTTCTCCTACTATTAGCCAGACTACGGCCGCTTCATCCAGCTCCTTCGCGACGAGGTGACGAACCGGACGGGCTGCGTCGTCGTCTCCTCTGCCAGCAACGCCGGACCGATCCTGTCGACTCTCGGCGCGCCAGGCGGGCCCACGAGCGGCGTTATCTCGGTGGGAGCCTACGCCACGAGGTCGATGCACGAGGCTATCTATAACCTAATTGAGAATCCGCCGGATTCCGTGGCCACATTCTCAAGTCAGGGGCCCACGGCCGACGGCGCGGTCGGGGTGGATGTCTATGGCCCCGGGGCCGCTATCGCGGCTGTGCCCGAGTACACGAGACGGAGGGGGATGTTGAAAAATGGTGCGCTTTCCTTCCTTCTCTTGTATTCTCCCTAGCCCGAACGAGGCTAAATGAGATTTCGATAGGAACGAGCATGTCGTCACCTCATGTTGCCGGGCTGTGCTCGCTGGTTGGCCGCTTTTCTTTTGATTAATTATGGGCGAGCCTTTTTTGCTTACTTCCAACCCGCTCTGCAGATGATTTCGGGATTGAAAGAGCTGGGGCACGCCTATAACCCCTATCGCATCGCTCGCGCTTTACGCACCACGTCACGAGACTTTGGTGATCCTTTCCGTGTCGGCCTCGCGCAAGTCGACGACGCCTTTCATCACGTGATACGGCACTGCGCCGTCCGTCATAATCTTGACGTGCATTACGACGTGTCCATTGCGACGCGGGGAAAGGCAAGGGGCATTTACCTCCGCGAGTTGGAGGAGACGTCTGTTGCAAGCAGGTTTGATGTGCTAGTATCGCCACGGTTCTTTAAAGAGAAGACGGAGGAGTCCGCGGCTGCCAAATTTGGGTTCGAAGCGCGTGTGGCGCTCAGCTGCACGAAGTGTTGGATCAAGTAAGTGTTAACTTCGGTTTATTGTTCAGGATCGACAGTAGATAATTTCTGTATTTATCGCAGATCGCCCGACTTCGTGATCCTGCATAACGAGGGGAAGAGCTTTTTGCTTCAGGTGGACCCGACAAAATTGCCGCCGGGACTTCACTTTGCGGAGGTGATTGGGATCGATACTGATCAAAGGGATGCCGGTCCATTGTTCAAGATCCCTGTTACTGTCTGCAAGCCTGAGGATACGATTGTGAAAAGCCCGTATGGATTCGAGCCTGCCGCGCGTGTCAGATTTACAGACATGTCGCTGCTGCCGGGGGAAGTCACGAGGAAATTCATCACCGTCCCACAGGGTGCCAATCTGGCCGGTAGGATTCCCGTTTTATGCCTTCCCTTATTCGCTACTGATGCTAACATTAATCCAGAGGTAACGTTACGAACCAAGGAGCGCGTCGGCACGGCAACTATTTCTCTCCAACTGAATCAATTAGCACCGTTTTCTGCCTATAAGTCGACCGTGAAAGCATCACGGTTTGCGACATCCTCAACCACCTCCGGCCTCGCCGACGAGCCCTTCGAGCGGAAGCTCCTCCTCAATCTGCGCGCTGGCCTAACTCTTGAGATGGCCGTCGCCCACTTTTGGACCAGTCCCGGCCGGACGACGTGCTCGGTGGAGATTGTTTTCCACGGCATCTCGCTTGTGGCGGCGGGCAAGGCGAATGGCGGGCTTGGGGCGCTTGCGGGCGGAGACCTCATTTATCTCAACGCTGGGAACACAGGTGTCGCCAGGTGTGAGGTCTGGTCGACAGTTAGAAAGACGGACGTCGCCGCTGCGATCTCGATCGGTGAGCTTAAATATGCCAAGCGTTCGAGGCTCCTGCCGGTCAAGTTTTGAAGTACCTCTTAGATACTCTGCGAAAATTCGTTCGGCCATCGGACGTCGCCATCAGTTCGCTAAAGTCTAGAGACGTGCTCCCGGATGACAGAAGGCTTTACTCGCTAATATTGACCTACACGGTGAAAGTCCCAGATGGGGTGACATCTGTGACTCCTGCTATCCCGCGAATTCAAGGCGTGCTATACGGTGCGTTACGAATGAATAGTTTTTGAGTCTGATAATTGGACTCCAGATTCGTGTTTCGAGAACTTCATGGTACACGTTTTTGACGCGCAGAAACGGGTGAAAGATACTCAAGACATCTACCCGCAAAGCGTTAAGCTATCTGAAGGGGTCTACACTGTCAAGGCTCAGTTCGTTTCGGCGGATATTGAAGTTTTGGACAAACTTCAGGCAACTGCGGTAAGCTTTAAATCATTTCATCTTTCCGGTTCCATTGGCTAAAGCAACACGGAAATCTAGCTGCAAGTCGACTATGCTCTCTCGAAGGCTATCTCGTTGCCCGCGTACAGCTCTATTCAGGCCCTCCTTTCCGGTTCAGGTGATTTCACAAAACGGACTCTTGCACGCGGCGAAAGGGCACTTTTCTTCGTCGACAGCGGTGATCCTGCCGCGTTACCGAAGGCTGCTGCTCCCGGCGACCTTCTCCTTGGAAAGTTCAACCTTCTTGCTGGCGATGTCAAGCCGGCTCGCCTTCATAATGTAGCCTATGTCGTTCCGGTGGAGTTTCCGAAGCCCAAGGAGGCGCCACCCTTGCCGACAGCGCCCGACCCGCCGGATGTAGACGGCAAAGACGAGGTCGAGAAACTTCGCGACCAAGTCAGAGACCTGGAGATTTCACATCTGAAGAAGCTGAAGACAGAGTCCGACCGTACCCAACTCCTTGCACGCCTAGAGGCCGATCACCCGAACCACTTACCCCTTCTGCTCGCAAAGTTGGAGTTTACGGGTGATGCGTTAGATAAGGCAAAGGGGGGTGGCGAGGCTGTTGTGCGGCTCATTGAGGACGTCGAGCACTGCGTGGAGGCAATCCTAAAAGTCGTGGACGAGCGAGATCTGGCATGGGACTCGGTGGCCTCAAAGAACTTGGATGGAGAGGCCGGGAAGGCTGGACGAAAGGATGCTGATGCAAGGAAAGCGGGCCTGATCACGGCGGTGCTGTGGCGGGCAAAGGCGCTGAGGAGGAGAGTTCAGATAGAGGAGGAGGCAACGGTTGTTGCAGCTCATACTTCCGCTTTCGATCGATCGATGGCCGAGGCTGCGAGGTGGCTGTCGGCGCCTCCTACCTCGGACGGGAGGTACTTGTCGTTGTGGGTGTGGAGGTTGAGGAGGAAGAATATGCTGGGGGCCGCGTTGAGGCTCGTGAACAAATTTCTGAGGGATCGGAAGAGCACGGAGGATTCGGCTTGGAAGGAGATGGTTGCAGCGAAGGCGGATCTGTTAAAGGAGTTGGGTTGGGAAGTGTGGAGGCGATATGAGGAGCGATGGGCGATCATCCGCCAACCTCCGAGCTTTGCTCCCTTCTGAAGCGACTTCCTGACGCCGTCAAATGCATTTCAACCCAATACCACTATCATGTCGTTTGACGAACGGCGTCCGCTTACAGTGCTTGGTCGACGAGGGCATTCATCATAACAATTGCAATATAAAGCTACATCATCATCTTTTACTGAAAATTATTCTAGTATTACTGTGTTTAGTGCAGCATTTAGAGGCATCAAATCTTAACCCATAAATTGGGCTGCTCCGGCTCGTTTATATAGTGCTTTCCTCAAGATGGTATTGAAAACGCTCGTCGGGCATAGACTTGTGTTTCCCGTACCATATCCCGCAAGCATTACAAAGCGTCTTGGAGCCCAGCGGGCCCCTCCGCAGTGTCGGCGTCCGCTTGCCCGACATGAGGCACCAAGTACACTTCCAGTTTCTCCTATACTCTAAACCCAGCGAATGTCCGCATCAGTATTATTAAATAAAAAAGATTCGATTCACCCACGGCTAACTCACCTCCCACGTCGATGCTGTCGTCCTCATTAAAGACGTTGGCGGATGCCCCGAAACCTCTATGGATCTTCTTGACCGCCACCTCCCCGGAACTCCACCCAGACCTGACGCCCGTCCTCATCATCTCCAGCTGCTCGGCCAACAGCGACCCTGGCGCCGCACTCGGCCACTCGGACACACCCGTCACCGAAAGGGGTGCCGCCTCGGCCCTCGACGTCTTAAGGTACGGCACGACCGACCGACGCTCGGACGCGGGCCTCCCGCCCCGCGGCGGTGGTCTGAACTGAGGCGCCGGAGCGTAGTCGTCCGATGACATCAGGTTGGCCGCCTGCTGCGGCGCGTCGAGGAGCGCAGAGAGGCAGGCCAGAGATCCCGACGGCGAGGGGAGGGAGGGGGAAGAGAAGAGGGCCATGTTAAGAAGCGTGACGCGCTCGTTGAAAGGCTGGTGCTGGGTTATCGGACAGAGGCCCCCGAGGGAGGTCGTGGGGGACGGGAGGTAGGACTCCATCGCCCCCGCCGTGGTGGTCCCGTACATGTACGACGGTAGCGAGCCGAGCATCTCAGGCGACGTGAGCAGTGGCGGGAGGAACATGGTCGGGTCGTGGTGGAAGGGGTGCTCACCGAACGGCATCTCCATTAAGTCTCGGAAGGAGGTTGTCGGCTGTTGTTGGGGGACCGGTTCCGGTTCCGCTCTCCGGTTGCTTCTGCCGTTGATACAGGAACGTCGAAGCCGTCTGTAGGGAAGTCATTTTAGCAAGGTACTTGTAACGTGCAAATGAAGGGTCTCTGACCTTGCCTCCCTCTTCTTCTCCTGCTCCAGCCGAGACATCTCCTCCTCCGTCATCTGTCGCACCTCCGGCTCGAACTCCTCGCACTGGCCTGCCCTCCGCACGCCCGGCATAGTCTTCTTCTTAAGCTTCATTACGTGATGGCGTGGGTCTTTGCGAGCCTCTGCAACTTGCTCGCGAATCGCGTGCGCGACCTGGGCTGCGAGGTCACCGCCGAGGCCGAGGTCCGCCGCAAATTGACGAGCGAAATCCTCCGGTGTGGGCGATTGGGTCGAGAACAGAGGCCACTGGACCTGGTCCACGACCTCGAGGTCGCCGACGACGCAGTTTATCTGCAAAGATTCCACGTTAAGTAATGACAACATCACGAGTGTCTGTGCTGAAGACTAACGTCGATGACGATGACCTTGTCTCCGTACGCAACATCCTCCTCTCCAACCGATTGACCCTCAACGGGCAAGCCCGTCATCGGTTCAACCAGTGGCGTGACATAAGGCAGCACCAGCTCCTCTGGCGGTGCGGGCCTGGTGTCGAGCTCCGCGTACTGCATTCCCTCCCCCAGCTGTCTCCTGATCTCGTCCGCGACCTCGCGGATGAATTCCTCTGTCGTGGAGATGCCGTGGTCCTCGGCCAGGATTATTGCAAACGCCTCCGGGGTCAGGCACGACTCTGACGGGAGATATGAGCTGCTCGTTCGGGTGATGGTGTTTACTGCTCACCGTGGATGTTCCAAGTAAAGGACTCGACGAGCCTCCGGCCGTCGTGATCGATGTTGAGCCGCACTGGCACATACTGGGCATCCTTGTCAGCGTTGGCCTGCAGGTCCGCTTTCGAGCTGGGTGAAGATGAGGACAAACTCCTGAAAGGCCGTCAACACCAACCAGATGACGTGGGCCGTCCGGCCACGGCCCTTCGACGTCGAGGGCTCGGGCTCGCTGAACCGGTCGCTCATGATGGCCGGGCTGTGCTCGGTCGAGAGATGGGCCTACGAAATGGGCCGCTTCCCGTCAACAGTAAATCCCGGCGAGGGCGATCTCCGCATGCGCATCCCCGCGACTGGATGTCGCCTGAGCTCAACGTCAGTCTCAGTTTTATGTCGCGTTGTCGCGAAGCGTGCGCATGGGTATGCATGGACGCAATCCGGCACGAAAGCGGATTGAAAGCAATAGAAACGGGCCCCACTAGTCTCGGAGGTCTCAGTTAGAACAGAAAACATGAAAGAAATACTCGAGAACATTAACTGACTGAGGGGATGACTAGAATAAAATAACCTTTCAGCGATTGGCGGATGATGGAGATGGTCAGAAACGAGCGAGTGTAGGCAGAAAGTTTCATTGGGCGCGTAAATTCCCAGTTGCCGGCGTGTGTAACATTGAAATCAGAATACGTGCGCAACATATCCCCCCCTCCCGCATAGCTGGCTCACCATTATGAAGAAAACAGACAAGCAGAGAGGGGAAAGTTCTTGCTGAAAACCGCAGTCCTCTCTCTCCCTCCCCTTTACCCTTCCCTCAAGAGTTATCCTACATTCCCGTTAGGATAACTCTTACCCTGGGGATCACCGCTCTACGTCCTTGCTGACCAGGGAGCTCGACGACACCGACGCCACAAGTCCCCGACCAGGTCCGGACTGGCGGCGCCCACCTCGTCGATCCGCCACCCCACCGACCGACCTGACCCGACCTCACCGTTAACGGGGCGGGTCGTCGCTGTCATCCGCCGTGTCCCGATCTGGCTGGAACGGACCCGCTTTACACCCACTTCAACGATCCCGCCCAGAGCCCGCGCCGCGCATCAGACATGGACGACCCCATGAACGTCGACCCGTCAGCGGGCACTCCCTTGCACCAGTTCAACCCGAATCCCGCGATCGTGTCGCCGGCTCAACACCAACCTCAGCAACAGCCCAGCCCACCGCAGGCGACCGCGTCAACCCCTGGCGCGGTGGCAGGGCCGTCGACTTTTAGCACGATGCAGGAGGCCATCGCGGCCCTGCTACCGACCAGCGAAAAGATGTTGTGCGAGGATTGCAGGGAGCATTTAGGGAAGACGGTGATGTTAGAGAGGGGCGAGGTGAAGAGTCATAGGGCGACGTGCCATCAGTTGACTTTGTCGGTCAGATTTAAGGCGATGCGTGAGAGAGGTGTGTCACTGTTCCTCGTTAAGAGGGGCTTAAGACTTGGAGGTAGCGAAGCTGCATCGGTTTATTGATCTGGGGAGGGAGGTGGGAGGTAAAGCGGTGACATCTACTTCCTGTGACTGTAGTCCAAATCACCACGAAGGACCGGGTTGTGTCCTTTCATTTCTTTCTCTATGAGACCGATAGAGACACCTTTCAAATGCCGTAATGTCCCAGCACGCGGCGAGGAGTAAGGATTATGTGTTCTAACTTTTACTTTTCTGCGACTTCAGAAACCTACTACGAGCTTACCCGGAACCACGGCGAGACCTTCCGATGCCCGTGCGGCCAGTTCGAAGCGATTGAACCCTCCAGCATGCGGTCCCACTGCGTCTCCTGCACTTACTTGCCATCGGAGATGGAGGAGCACGAAGGAAAGTCGGATGACGCTTCGCGTGCGACCCACATCAAGTCTTCGGATTCAACGCCGTCGACGCCTGGGAGGTCCGTGGCGGCCTTGCCGCCGGGGCTTTCTATGCACATGGTCGGCCCGAGCGACGGGAGCGTGTGGAGGCCGTGGGACAAGCCGGATAATGGTGGTGCTGCGCCGATGACGATGAGAACGTCTGGAGGGGCTCAGCTGCAGATGATGTTTGGCGGGTTGCAGGTTCCCGGGGTGGGGCAGTCGCCGATGGAGGGGCGGCGGGACCCTAATTTGGAGACGTACGTTTGCCCGAAGTGCAGGGACTTTTTGGGCTTAAACGTGGTGGTGCTTAAGACGGACGAGGGCAGGCATGAGGAGGAGGTGCATAAGTTGAAGCTGAAGAGCGTCTTTCGGGATGGCAGTGAGTCTTTATTCATTGATCCTTTCTTTTTCATACACTCTGCGGCCTTCATAATCTCACTTTTCCTCAAAATTGATAAAAGCTTTGAGAACGCTCACGCGCATTCACGGCCAGCCCTTTGTCTGCCTTTGCGCCCAGCGCTTCATGGAGCCGGCAGCCCTCCGCGCCCACACGCCGACCTGCACGAGCGCGCGTGCCCCTGCCGAGGGCAAAGTTCTTCCGCTCGCCCCGGGCGTGTCTGAACGCGTACGCTGCGGGCTTTGCGTAGACCGGCACGGCCGCATCGTCATGTTTGAGAAGGAGGATCTCCGGAAGCACCACATTGCGCATCATCAGCTGTCGACGACGGTTGTCTTTCCCAGTGGGGAGTCGAGAGTGCTCGAGCGGCCGGATGGCGGGGTCTTCGTCTGTGGGTGCGGGCTTAGCTTCAACATCGCCAAAAACGCCCAGCGGCACGCGATGTCGTGCGACGCCGGGGCCGAGAAGCTCCCTGTCACGTACGGCATGAAGCAGGATGCTAGTGGAAGTGGCGGTGGTGGCGGAGCTAACGGGTCCGAGAAGGACGGAGGGGCCGGTGGCGAGGCGGAGGAGAGGCGGTCGACGACGCCGACGGATAAGGATGACACGTATTTGTGTTTGCTTTGCAAGGACTTCTTGGGGTTGGACTGCCTTTTGAGGGTGAAGGAGAGGAATAATCACAATCAGAAGTTCCATCGTTTGGCTTGCACGGTTCAATACGCGACCGGAGGTAAAACTTTCATGCCCTACCCGAATCTTTTACTAGTGCGCTTGAGCTGACGGTTGCTTACCGATACGCAGAGATGGTCACTATCACCCGCGATCACGGTCAATACTTCGAGTGCGGGCGGTGCGGCGACAAAGTAACGTACGCGCAAGGAATGCAGAAGCACGCAAGTAAATGCAAGCAGCCGGCAGATGCCGCCCCGCCGAAGAGAAAGCGTCTTGAGGGGCAGCTCACGCCCGCTCCATCGTTGTCGAAGCCCAGTGAAGGCAGTCCCGATGAACATCGGGGTGTTAACGGGGCGAATGGAACGGCATCCGGGTCTACGCCTGTGTTACCTGGTGGGGGCGCGGGCGGCGGTGACTCTGCTGACAGGGAGGAAGGGGAAGGATGCTTAATGTGTCAGGAGGGGTTGGGAAAGATAGTTTTTGTGGCCAAGAAGGACAAGAGGACCCATTTTATCAAATACCACCGGAACGCGTTCCCCGTGACGTTTTTGAACGGAGGTTAGTTTTAACTTCTTTTATCTACGTTTGTTTGCGTAACTAAAACTTGTTTTCAGAGACTTCTATGGTGGTCCGCCCAAATTTCGGTCGATTTAAGTGTCTTTGTGGCGTCATCCGTCAATGGGGTCCCGGGATTCAAGTCCACGCGAAGAAATGCAACGCCAACGAGAAATTCCGGCCGACACCTGCACAAATTCATGGGATTCCCCGCAGCGATAATGTCTTCGAACAATCTACGCCGGAGGAGGAAGAAGAGGAGCTGGATTACCACGGAACCGCGCAGCCGCCTCCTATCTCGGTCGGCGATAGAGCCTTGGAGAAGCCTAACGCCGAGAAGAAGCTAGGTCCAGTTGCAGCGCTCGCGGCCGCCGCCAAGTTAGCACCGGTAGCCCACGTGGCTGCCGCTATGAGTCGACATCAACCTGTTCCCGTCCCGCCACCACAGCCGGTTACAGCATCGACTGTGTCATCGGTGGCCCCGATCATGCCCGGTTACGTGAACACGTACCAAGCGGCGACGTCGACGGCGCAGTACCCGTATCCCGTCATGGCGCCGTCTCAGCAATCAATTCCACAAAGTACGCATCATCCCGTTCCGGCGACAACGGCAGTCGCCTACCAATCCCCCCTCCATACAGCAGCATCGACAGCGCCAACCGGTTATCAAATCCCTACTCTCGACGTTAGTTATCGGTCTCCGATTCTCGACGATGCTCAGCACCGGTTATCTGTGCCGATGTCGGTGCCGGTGGCCCCAACAGCTTCCAATATGGTCTTCACCAAGCCGCAACCGTCAACTACAAACGCGGCGCCGTCTGCTCAGCAAACACCCGCGTTACCGGCCGCCCATCGCCAGATGCCATCCGCCATATCGACCACCCAGCCACCCAAGCAAATGCCATTGGATACGGACATTGACTCGGCACTCATGTCGGCTGGTCTCCTCCCGTCCGCCGGTGTTGACACCGACGAGTACGAGCGGTGCCATCAGTGCGCGACGTATCTTAACGTCGACGTTATGATTAAGAAAGGGGATAAGCGGAATCATCAGCAGAAGGTACATCGACTCGCCGTCAGCGTTGCTTTTCCGAATGGCGACTCTCGAGTGCTTACGCGCGAGCATGGACAAGCTTTTGTTTGCAGATGCGGTTCGAGGATCGACTACCCGCAGAACATCATCATTCACGCTAGAAAGTGCAACGCCGCACCATTGGAGAACGAGCGCGTCGCAACCGACTATATGGACACGGGCTCCGCGTCCTCACTCCACCAATCTCCCATCACCGCTGGGGCCTCGAGCGATGCACAGTACGAACCCGATTATCCCATGCGCGACGCGCCAACACCCGCGCCGACGCCCGTCTACACTCCTGTTACGACTACGGCGTACCACCCTCCGGCGGCGCGCGCGGCCGCGCCAGCCCCTATTTATGATCCGGCTTCTCAGCACGTGTATAAGACCGCGGCTCCTCCGATGCAGCAGGGGCAACATGTTTATACCACTGCGCCGCCGCCGCAACTCTCGACCTACACGACCGCGCCAGTGCCGCAACTTACTAGCTACACGACCGCGCCTCCTCCAGACCTCGGGTACGACCATAGGGGTTCGCACGTTATCGTCCGGGCGCAACTGCCACCGCCGATGGCAGGGTATCAACCTGCTGCTGGACCAGCGGCAGCGGTCAACGATGACCCTGCGGAAGTGTGTCTGGAATGCCGGACGAGATTTGGAAAGGAGGTGCCCGTCAAGCGGAGTGCGGCGTTTACACATCAGCAAAGGTTCCATACGACAGAGCTAGCTGTGAAATTCGCGAGCGGGGGTAAGACGCCGGTTACAACAACCTTTGTTCGCTAAACTTACGTTATCATTCAGAGGAAGTTACCCTCAATCGCGATCACGGCTGCTGCTTCGTTTGCTTATGCGGAAAGGAGTTGGAATACCCGCAGAACATGGTTATACACGCAAGGGATTGTTACGGCGGCCGAACTTCCCGCCCTCGCGCCGTGGGACGTAAATCACAGCAACCTTCAGAACTTCCCGCCGCCTACCAAGCGTCCGTGCCGCCGCCCACGGAGCAGACGGATTCTCCGCCGGACCAGGTCGTTGTCGCTTTGAATGGTGATGAGGAATTATGCGACAAATGCCGCGTGTATTTATTTAGGCCGGGGGTGGTGATAAAGAAGAAGGATAGAAGTGAGCACAACAGGAAGATGCATCGGCTCAGCATTACGATTCGGTACCCGGACGGAGGTATGTTAACTTACTCTATAATCGATTTTTTTCGATAACGTTAAAACTGTGTTCAAATAGATCGGATTTTCATGAACCGGAATCACGGCGAGGTGTTCTTTTGTCGGTGCGGCTATACGACCGTCTATTGCCATAACTTGCAGACCCACGCGATTAATTGTAAGAGTACGCGGGCGGCGACTGAGGTCTTGCCAAGTCCTTCCATGAGACGATGTGAGTTTTGCAATTTCCCTGTTGGTGCGCTCTCCACTCATTCGGCCCGTTATAGTGCAACCCGGCGAGGGTCCTGACGAAGTGGTTGGTTACGGCGTCCTCCCGGGGGACACTTCGAAAAAGCTTTCGTCTAAGAGGAAGAGTAAGTCGGCGGAAGACGTGACGCAGTCCGTGGTCACGTCTGCGAGCGATGCCCAGCCAGAGAGCTCGGCTATGATTGACGACAGTGGGGACGTTATCGTAGGTCCTGACGCTGATTATACGCCTAAAGATGTAACTATTGTTCGCCACCTCCAATATCAGCTTTTAACTTCGTCATACAGGGCGAGTTTCTTTGTGAGGACTGCCGGGACTTTTTGGGAAAGACCGTCTACATCACAAAGACGACGCGCCAGGCGCATCGCAAGAGAATTCACCAGCTCAACTGCTGGGTTATCTATAGAAATGGTGTGGAAGAGTACCTCGAGCGCAATCACGGGGATCAATTCAAGTGCTTTTGCGGTAAAGCGGCGTTTTATGTTCAGTCTATGCAGACGCATTGTCGGATGTGCACCCCGCCCGAGGGATACGTTCCGAAGCAGCCAGACTTGAGTAAGCTGGAGAAGAAGGGCAGGGAAAAGGATGACGAAGGACCGAGGAAGAAGAGGAGGTTGGCGGGCTTGGATCTGAAGGTGAGGACATTTCTCCTGCGTGCCCAGTCGCGTGAAGTAATTTTTTTTTTTCCTTTTTTTTATTCTCTAGAAAATGGAGAAGAAGAGGAACGAGATGATGGTGACGGATGCCGACCGTCGAGACGTCTTGGAGCAGTGGTTTGTAGACGTTAGCTCCCGCTTGCTGCCACTTCCTGACCCCTTCGTTGGTCATCTCTCACAGGCTGCGTATTGGACACTCGGTCCTTAGAGGCGTCGAGGAAGACTTAATTTTACCCGCTGCGCGCGTCGAAGAGCTCATCTTCGAGATCGCCAAGGAGAAGAAGGACGAATATCACATTCTTGCAAAGTACCACCTCGACATGTTGTTGTCGTTACTTCGGGAGCGTCCGGATCCCACCGCGATCCGCGATCGTCTGCTGACGGAGCCGCTGCTACCCGAGGGGGTGCGGCTTCCAAAAGCGAAGGGCGCCATCCGCCAGACGGTGCTGTCGGAGATGGACTTGGTACAAGGTTGATAGGTGGTCGCTGGGGTAAAAACTTCGGACATGGAGAGTTGTTTACATTATTGCTTTTCATACCCAAATTGCTTGAGTGTTCCGGTAGTTTGTAGATATCGCATACTTTGCAGAATGAAGAGGCATAGCTGAGTTACTGAAAAGACGTTATACGTACCAACATCATATCAAAACTGTTGTTTAAATGCATCATTGTGGACCGCCTAATTCAAATTGTGTGATAGATTTATTACACAAAGCAACGTCTTAACAGAGCACCGCAGAGGTGCAGTGAAAGTTCGGCCCATGTAAGGAAATCAGAGCAGGTGGCCATAAACATATCCACAGTAACGCTAAACGACCCAAAATAATACAGGGATCCCATCTAGATAGATATCGAAGGAGAATAACTCGCACAAAACGGTGGCGACCTAACACGCGCAGCTCCTCCCACTCCGCCTCATGTTGCTCCAGTCATCCTCAACGATAACCACCTCCGAAAGCATCTCGTCAAAATCATACTTCGGCGCCCTAATAGCCCTTGCAATAAAGAGGAACGCATCCTCGACGCAAGTGCCGACTTTCGCCGATGCCTCGAACAGCTTAAAAGTCTCCTCCCCATCCGGACTTCCTAAGCCCCCAAGAGCCGCCGCCGAAGAAGTTACAGCCTCCCTCGGCGGGTAGCTCGAATACAACTCCGGATTCCAAATCTCTGACTCCTGCTCCCCGGCGTCCTCCGCCGCCCCCCCCTTCCC
>JADGJL010000763.1:0-14163 GCA_027600665.1 Irineochytrium annulatum
GTGGAGGAGGTAGGGGATCAGTGGGAGGGCGAGGCCGAGGGGGAAGGCGAGGAGGAGGCGGGAGTAAGGGGAAGCGGGGCCGAAGAAGCGCGCTGGGCCGATGGCGCCCCAGATCGCGCCAGCGTTGATGAAGATGTTGTACTGGGCGGCTGTTTTTTTTTTCGGCGTTTAGAATACGAGAGAGGAGGAAGAGGAAGGGAAAAGGAAGACAAGAAACGCTTACCATCCCACCCGTAAAGTCCGTTCTCAATCTCGGTCCTGAGGCTGGAGTAGATGTAGATGGACGAGTACACGTTCACGAACGTCGTGAGCAGGGTCGCGTAGAGCTGCGACAGGAACATCGTCCGCGGCGGCACCTTGAGGTAATGGCCCAGCTTGAGGTCCTGCGCGAGCCCGATGCCCTGATACATCGACATGTATCCCAACGTCTTGAAGCTCATGACGCCGACGAAGTTGCCCGGCAGGAGGTACCCGCCCAGGAACTCGGCCATGACGTTCAGGCCGATCGATTGGCCCGAAATGGCCTGGATCGTGCCGAGGGGCACCATCGAGACGGTCGCGAGGAGGAGCGCGAGGATGACGGCCCACCACGGCATCGCGAACCCGCCGAACGTGCAGGTCAGGATGCCCATGACGAGGGTGAAGGCCAGGAGGGAGATGTACCACATGTCCGGGCAGTCCGGGTACTTGTCCATCATGCGGGCGTGGATGTCAGTCGTGTCCAGATCCTTCGCGGCCGTGCGCAGCCTCATGAGGATGTCGGCGCCGTACCAGATCGAGACGTGGGTGATGGACGCGGCGAAGACCATGAAGGACGAGAGGTACTCGGCGGCAAAGTAGGTCGTGATGCGGATTGGGCTGAGGGCGGCGTAGGCGTCCGGGTTGAGGGTCGTGTTGGTGGTGGGGTCGAGCAGGTCGAGGACGGAGATGGAGGTGCCGTTGGCATCGAAGAGGGAGACGGTGTTCATGGCGTAGCCGAGGGGGAACTCGCCGGTGCCGTTGGGACCTTGCACCGGGTTGGTGCCGATTTGCTGGTCGTTGCCGAAAGCGTTGGAGAACCACAAGGCGGGGACGAGGATCCAAATAATAAGGTAAACTGAAGGGTGAACGTGTTAGGAAAAAAGGAAAGACGGAATAGGTATAGCTAAGCTCACGTCCGACGACTTGGTTTAGCAGAGCCCAGAGCGGCGTCGTGATCGGCTGGACGACGGTGATGATAGACCAATCAAACGTCATCGACATCATCCCCAGGCCGAATTCGGCGCTGCCAAGAAGCTTGGCCCTCGCGCTGTTGGGCGCCACGAAGCAGATTAGGCTGACAGCGCTCAGCGCTGGCGCGAGGATGGACGGAATGAACTGGTACAAGAACATGCCGCCAGCGCAAAGCCAGAAAAACCGGAAACGCCTCCTGCCCTCGTCCGTCTCGGTCTGGTGCAAGCTCGTGAGGAGAGCGATGATGCTGAGGTTGGCGGGCCACAGCATGGCTGCGGGTCGGACGAGATACCGCCTGCATAGGCCCGCAACGCCGAAGCCGAAGAGCTGGGTCGTGAGCGCGAAGAGGAGGCACCAGTGCGGGCTGAGGGTGTCCTGGTGGAGGAGGAACTTCTGGCCGATGATGTTGTAGAGAGCATAGGCCGGGTTGCAGGCGGCCGAGCACATAACGAAAAGGAGCGTGTGTTCTTTGACGGTGAAGGGGCCCGGGTTGAGCGAGAAGCCCAAATCGCCGTGGAGGTGGATGAAGGTTTTGGGAAGGAATCTTGCAAGAAGCAGAGCGAGCGGGTAACCAGCTAGGATGCCGATGTAGGGGTTTACAGACTAATTGAGGAAGACCGTTAGAGCATGAACTCGTACTTGAATGCAAAAAAGCACAGACAAACTGGTTTGTCCTGAACGTGAAGACGGTATTTGCGAGAGACAGGACCACAGTGAAGAAGGTACCCAGCAGGGCCACCCTAAAAGTAAAGCACGGCGTGTTCACATCGTCCTTCTTCGGCACGACCGAGTCGACAATGTCGTAGATGTCCTCGAGGAAGGGGTCGTGCTCCTCTTGGACGTCATCATCGATCTCGAGGTCGGAGTTGAAGTTGGATTTCGACTTGGGTGATCTGAACGAGGACCGATGCGAGTTCCGCCCTGTTTGCAAGGAGTTCGGTCAGCACTTTCGACGATTATCCAGTGGAAGCACTACAACTCACGTTCGTCTTGGAGGGAGTAATCGCTGATGGACGAGGCGTCGTCGCGGTCGTGGTAGATTACCAGGTCAGGCTGCCTCGCACCGTGGCCCTTGCCCCTGAGGTCTCTAGGCGACGGCATCGTATAACTAGCGGGTGTGTGTGGGATGGAGTGTGATGTGGACGGACCGAGGGCGGGGAAAGAGGTCGCGGCTGTCGTTGAAGACGAGAAGATGAACGGGCGGCCACGTTTCTATCAGGGTCTTGGAAGCCCGACGCGCCTTCTGCCATGATGTAGCCACGCAGTCATGTCATCATCGAACGTACGCTGAAGGACCTCGCTTGAAGGACAGTTCGAAACACCTTGAGGGCTTGTCGTCCGTCTGTGCTACCATCCGACCGAAAAAGGAAATCAGCAAGCAACCCATTCGAGCCTTTTGAGCCTTCTTTCAACTCGCGCTTTCATTCCGTCAGAATTCAACAAGAACAAGGCTCCGAACTTCGCATTCCGCGAACAATATCGGCGCTGTCAGCCGCCATCCTCACCACCCGTCGACTCCCCCCCCGTCGCCCGGTCTCGATGGCTGGCCGAAAGCAACACGAGAGTTGGATGACCGACAGCTCGTCGGATGACACGAAGGAGTCAGGTGCGGCCCGCAGAAACGACTTTGCGGAGGTTCGGGGCCAGCCATGCCATGCGAGGGCTGCGGATTCGCGGTGTTGGGAGGCCATTGGTTGGAGTCTATGCATTATGGGCGGGGTTTCAAAAACTTGGACGTGGACGCTGAACTGCTTCCTGCTTCACGAACAGTCGCCTCCCCTGCGAACAGCGAAGCCCACCTCAAGGCCCCGCCCCGTGTCTCCAAGCCGTACACTCCAACACCACGGTCCCGCCGACGGAAAACGCTCGAGTTGCACATCTCCGACGTCGAACACGACCTCGAGTACCCCCGCGACGACGACTACAGCTCCATCGACCAGGACGATGACTATGACGACAACATCGCTGCGGGCGGCGACATGGCCGACATCTACGACATGGTTGATGCCGTCGTGCCGAGAACAGATGACCCGACAACGCCAGCGTTGACGTTCCGGGTGTGGGTGCTGGGCATCTTCTTCGCGTCGGTGCTGGCCATCTGCAATACGGTCTTCCTGTTCAGGACCAATTTTTATGTACGTGCACATTTCCTAATCACCCCCTGGCTTTCGGAATACGACTTGACCAACTCGACCCCTTCTTCAAAAATAGTCCCTCAACCCCTTTATCGCCGTCCTCGCGTCCCAACCCCTCGGCGTCCTCCTACACTGGTACCTCCCGACCACCGACTTCGTCGTTCCCTACCTCGGCGAGTTCACCCTCAACCCTGGCCCCTTCACATTCAAGGAACACGCGCTGCTCTTCGTCTTCACTTCGACGGGGTCGAGGCCTACGTACGCGCTCTACAACATCGTCGGGCAAAAGTTCCTTCTGGGGCAGGACATCAGCGTCTGGTGGTGCCTCGTGTTCGCCATCACGGTCGAGTGCTTCGGGTATGCGCTCTCGGGGATATACAGGAGGTTCTTGGTCAGGCCCGCGGCGATGCTCTGGCCGGGGAACCTGAGCACGGTCGCGCTGTTGCGATCGCTGCACGATTCGAACAGGGCTTTGAATGTGGACGGAGATGAGGATTTGGTTAGTGGTCAATCGTTGGGTTCTGGCTTGCCAAGCTCTTATGCGTATGCTAAAATATCTTCTGCAAGTCGCCATCGGCAAGAATGAAGTTCTTCTGGTTCGCTACCCTTGGCATGACCATCTATCAATTTTTCCCGAGCTATATCGCACCAGCCCTTGGCGCCGTGTCCCTCCTCTGCTACGTCGCTCCTAACAACCAGAGGCTCAAGATGCTCGGCTCGGCTCGGCAAGGTCTTGGCCTTGGGTCGCTCACCTTTGACTGGTCCATTATCACGTCAATGTCGCCGATAACAACGCCGCTCTGGGCCCTCCTTAACCAATACGTCGGACGTGAGTATAAATATTTCCTTCCGTCTCGCCAATGCTAAAACGGATATCTCCAAGTATGGATCACCGTCTGGCTCATCATTCCGTTTCTCTGGTACCGCAACGCGTTCGGTGCCGACCAACAAATCGGCACGAATCCTATGGACGGCCCCAACGGTACCGGATTTTTCCCGCTCGGTCAAGCCCTCAACAGCCCGGGCCTGTTTGACCGCGACGGCTCCTTCATCTCGCCCCTGTCCCTCGTCACGATCGGCAACGGCACCCTCGTCTTAAACGAGACCGCCTACGACCTCGTCGCCCCCGTCCGCCTCACGACCTACTTCGCCGTCGAGTACACGACCTACTTCATCGTCTTCGCCGCCACCATGTCCCACGTCGCGCTCTGGTACGGCCGCGACAGGTGGAGGAGGCTCCGGAGCGACCTCAAGGACCTCGATCGAAACGATATCCATGCCAGGCTCATGGACGCGTATCCCGACGTGCCGAACTGGTGGTACGCCGTCCTGATGGCCTTCGTCCTGACGGGCGCCATCGCCGCCTGCAAATGGGGCGGCTTCGACCTGCCGTGGTGGGGCGTGCTCCTGTCATTCTGCCTCGCGGCCGTCGCCATGGTGCCCGTCGGCACGATCGAGGCCGTCGCGGGCCAGCGGATCGGCCTGAACGTCGTGGCGGAGTTCATGATCAGCTTCATCCTGCCCGGTCGCATGGCGTCCGTGATGACCTTCAAGACGTTCTCCTACGCCGGCATGTTCAACGGCCTCGGTATGGTCGAGGACCTCAAGCTGGGCCATTACGTCAAGATCCCGCCGCGCTCCATGTTCGCCGTCCAGGTCGCCAGCACGGTGCTCTCCGCCATCCTCAACGTCGCCGTGGCCGTGGTCGTGTACGAGCGCATCGGTGTCGATAGGCTCAACAACGCGCCCCCGCTCGGATGGAGCGCCAACGCCTTCACCGTCTTCCTGACCGCCGGCTCCATCTGGGGCGCCATCGGCCCCCGCCGTTTCCTCGGCCCCGGCAGCCCGTACAGCGGATGCCTGTACGGCTTCCTCATCGGCCTCCTCCTCCCTCCCTTCTTCTACCTCCTCCACCGCCTCTTCCCAAAATGGCACTTCCACCTGGTCAACGTGCCCCTGATCGCGTACTTCCCGACCCAGGCCGGCTCGACCCGGTCGGATCTCATCACGCCTTTCTTGGTCGGAGCCCTCGTCAACGGCGTCGTCAGGCGGTGGAAGTACGGGTGGTGGAGGCGGTACGCGTACGTTATGAGCGCCGCGTTCGACACGGGGAGCGGCGTGGGCATCTTGCTCGCGCTCCTGGTAGCGAGCGGGAACGTGAATTACATGATCAACATGCCGTTCTATGGGCTCAATCGATTCGATCAGGAGTCCTGTGCGCCAGACTATTACCTCGAGGTGAGTTGTCAGTTCCTTATGGCTGTGTTCTTCTGACAAGTACTGATTTTATATTGTCATCGCCTGCAGTGCAACGAGCATATGATCTGGGGTAGCTCGTTCGGGAATACATACAACATCTCAAGTGACACGCCACTCTGCCAGGCTCTTTTCTCAGGCGAGCTTTTAGCGGGCCAGGGGTGATTTTAGCTGGTAGTCAACATGATGAACTGATGGATAACTTCAACGTTTCTCGCGTTCTTCTCCTTTGCCGTTTTCGTCGTTTCTTTCGTTGCTCACAACCTGCATGTACTTAAAAGAGCTAGGCGCAAAAATCAATAACATATCGGAGCATGAAGCAGACACATGTGCAACAATCCAATAAAATTTACAGTATCGCGACTTCGAGCGCTGCAATCCAAGACGGCCCATCGACAGCGAGAACCCTGGCCTAACCCGGCCCCGCTACCGTGGCGAAGGAGGGGCCCAGCGGTTCGTGCCACAGGCGGTCCGGCGACGTCTCGCACGCGCTCTCAGGAAGGGCCGTGCGAGCCGCTGCTGGTCGTCAAGCGCGTCGAGGCCGGCGCGTGCGCTCTCATCGACATATCAGGTGGGTATTGGGCTGGGCCATTGGGTCGCTACACGCGTCGTCGAATTTTGATAATGCGGAAAACCAGAATACACGCGAATATCGGTACTTTTGAATGATCTGGACAGGTCCATAGGCGTGTGAGGTTTGGGGGGATTACCATGATCATCACTACTTGTTAGGGATTGGTGTACAAATGTTGCGTAGGGTGGGTCGAAGCTCACAGCCCAGCATTCTCGTCAGCTGCTGCTCACTTGGAAAGCGAACATGAGGTAGCTGCTAGGGATGAATCTCAATCATCATGTTAATTCTGGCCGATTTGGAGCACCTCGACGTTTTTATGCCTCCTTGTTAGTTGTCAAGAAAAATTGGTTAGAGGAGGCTTCATAGCTTTACCGGAGATGATCATGCTAGATTGTCCGTACAGTAAAGTGTCGCTGACATATTTTAATATGACACATCAAAAGCAGCGTTGGTGCATCATCACTGCGCGTTAAGATAATCTTCGAACTCCGGTCAATTGCAAAGCAGCATTGCAAGTAGGAAGACTCGATTGACGAATTATGTGGTAATATTTTTTATTCTGATCCTGATTGCCCTGAATCCCCTGATTTCTCCCCTCCTCCATTGGAGAAATCTCATCTACAAAGTGAAATAACAAAAGAAATAAACAAAAAACAAAAAGAAAAAGGAAGTGGGTGATAATCCAGATCTTGATGCAGATTTAGATCGACTAACAAGAGCGTTTGAAAAACATGAAAGCAAATATGAATCCCACGGGGACCCAGCCCACCCAAACCGTGGATCCCCTCGCTGCCGTATTATGAACCTTCCCAAACCGGGGATCGATCTGCTAATCGTTCCCCGCCCTCCGTTGACGGTAGCAGAGGACGACGCCCAGCTATCGAGTCCTCCCACCGCTGTATCCATTCCCTCCAAGTCGCCAATAAGCAAAGAAAAGGGAGAAGATAAGATATATGCCTGGTTCCCATCAAAAGAAAGCAATTAGGGAAGAGCAAAAATGGACAAAACAATGCGAAAACTCGGCCAAATAAAAACGTAAGGACACAGCTGAGTTCATTCGAGGAGATGCATGGCAAACACGGGAACGGGTCTGTGCTTCCGTTCGAACTCAAAAAAAGATAACGTGGCGTGGGGAATATAGGCGAGAACGAAGCAATTCGTGAGGGATGTGATTATATGATATTGATTTCGACAAAGGGAAAGGGGGAGGGAAGGGTGAGAGGAGGTGGGTTCTATTTCGATGTCGTATGCCTCATTCGCACAAGGCGGCGTTGAAGCACGATTACAAACACAGCCGGGCATTATCCACTGCGCGACACCTCAGAGCTGGTATTGCGCTTGCAGCTTCTCCTTCACGTGGATGGGAAACTGCTCGCGCACGACCTGCCAGTTAGACCCCATCACGTGTTGAAGATATTTGAGGGTCTGATAAACGACAACGGGTTTAACCAAAATCATACAATCAAACCGGATCTTACATGGACAAAAATGGTGCCAAGCTCGGGCGGGAGCTGTTCCCAGCTAACAATCGCATCGCAAAAGAAAGCCAGGTTCTAAACCTAATGTAAGCGTTTGGCAAAAATTGACTGACATACCTGAACGACCACCTCTGCGTTCGCCTGAGCCATCTGGCACAGGCCCCTAAAGGCACTGTCCTTCTCCAAATTGTCTCGAATGTTCCTCAAAGACCTGCACCAATGCTGGAAGAACTTCCCGAGGTATGGGGCAATCGCGTCGGGCGAGGCTAGGGCCAACCTTCCAATGGTAATGGCTGCGTTCTCGTTAAGTGTCCTGAGTCTTGCAACGTCGTCCATTTGGAGAATTTCAACAAGTTCCGCCAAGAGCGCCCCAACGTAAGGCTGCATATCGCGTTGAAGCTGAAGCGCTATCTCGCCGGCGGCCCAGGTGGCGTTATTACACACAGAGAGCTGCAGCGGGTCATTCTTCTGCTTAATCTGGAAGATGACGAGCTCCATGACTTGCTGGATGGCGGGACGAACCGACTCAAAGCATGAAATCGAGAGGTCGCCAAGCAGAGCGTAAGCACTTTGCCGGACATCGGTGGATATATCCTGCGCCAAAAACACGTCAGTCCTATTGTAACCGTAGCCGAAGCGCATACCCTCATGCAAAGCAGCAACATCTCCATAATCGGCGGGTCCGAAGAGGCGACGAGCGGCGCAACATCACCTTGTAAACCCTGGGCCACCCCACTAAGCAGATCGAGCGCAACGATGACAAAGTCCATATCGGGCTCATCCGGAATCTTCTTCTCGTTAGAGTGCTGCCGCGCGATGAGCTGATATTTAATAATCCGTAGACACCGCTGCCAGACGGGTGGCGCCATGTCCTTAAACCCAGGGCCAAGAGCGATGGCGACGGAGGACAGACACTCAAGCAGAGGGAAGATATCGCGGTCGTCGTCCTTGATCACCTCCCATTTCTGGATAAGCGGCCGAAGGAGTGGGCTAATGTATGCCGGATTGTTTAGGGCAAGGCCGACGGAGTCCGCAAGGGTCCCAACGGCGTCATACAAAATCAATAGGTTCTTTTTCTGCGAGAAGCGTCAGGTTTCACCATACTACAGACGGGCAATACCTGGTATATGTTGAATGCACGCTGAAGCGTCTGCAAAATGGGGCCGAGGTAGGGGACCAGTTCATCGCACGCAACCTCCTCGAGAGTGGCAAGAGCACTGCATCCGGCCTCCTGCACTCTCTTGTTCCCATTCTCGACCATTTTTAACAGCTAATTATTCAAAATTAAGACGTGAGCAAAATAGCACCAAAAACAGGTGGTTAAACTAACCCCCTCGAGAACGGGCAAGAAGTAATTTTCAACATGGTTCGGTTCCCTTCCGGTAGCTTCGCCCCCAAAAACGATCCAGTTGGAGTACCGTCCCAAAGTCCAACAGGTGATCGACCGAACAAGCGGCTGTTGCGGAGGTTGTTAGGATGTCACTAACCAATGAAAAGGACATCACATACCATGGTGTTGTCCAGGCACTTCACCATAAACCGTACAAGGTCCTTCAGATGCTCCTCCAAACCCTTGTTGCACCCCTCCGCGATAGCGCCAAGCGCAAGAATCCCGCACTCAAGGTCCTTCCAGTTACCGCTCGTAAGGAGGTTCTTCAACAGCGGAAGGAGCGGTTGAAGGATGGCTGAACCAATCGAGTTCGAAATCATATCAAGGGCTGCCGCCGAGCACTTCCGGAGAGTCCAATCACCGCCGCCTAACTCGCCATCGTCGTCGTCATCATCGTCATCGTCGTCATCGTCATCCGGCGGCAGCCCCTGCGCCGCCCGCTGCGCCGCCATCTCCTTCTTCTGCTGATCGGTCAGCTTGTTCCCGTGCGTCTTGGATCGATGCATGTGCGGCTTAATGTCCTGGGTGCTGTCGACCAGATGCGAGTCGTCGACCGCTTCGATGCCCCTCATGCTCTGCAGCTCCTCGTCGGTGTAGATCATCCCCTTAAGCAGGGTCCCAATCAGCTGGGGCAGCTTCGGCTCGAGGTAGTCGGCCGCCGTATCCTGATCCGCGAGAGCGAGCCAGAACTCGCAAGCCTCAAGCGCGACGCCTTTGTCGGCATCCTCGGTGCACCGGAGCATGAAATCGATAACGCTCGCCATGTCTTGGGCAAGGAGGTCCGGGGCCGCCTCGAGGGTCATGACGATCCCTTGGCAGACGTTCTTCCGCACGTCTGACTCGTTATCGCTAGCACGCGAGAAGAGGCCTTGGATGTACGCCGGGAGGTGCGGCTTGAGGACCTGGACCTGATTCAGGATAAATTGGTTCGTGGCGGAGATGGCAAGGGCCCGGACTTTCGGCTGGGCGCTGCCGAAGTATTGTACGAGGTGAGGAAATGTCTCCTGCACGAGCGCTTGGTCCATGTGGTCGGCGAAATCCTCGCAAATTTGGTTTACGGTAATGAAGCACCACTGCAAGAAACACGATTGATTATACATTCGGCGGCATACCAAGACCGCAAATCTCACCTCGGTAATGACGGGGTTGTTCTGGGCAATCAGGGAAAACAGGGTCTGCAGGACCGGGTAAGCCTGCACCCGGTCGAAGCCGACAACCGATGTGAGGACGATGCCAGCTGCCTTCCGGACCTCCTTGTCGTTGTCCTGGAGCGACGCGAACGCGGCGTGCTTGATGTACTCGACGGTGGCGGGCACGAACCGCGCCCGATTCTCCTCCTTAATCAAGCGATTCTTCAACAGAACGCCGGCCAGCGTCCGCGTGGTCGTCCCGCTGTCCGGCTTCGCGATGATGAAGGCCAAGTACTTCTCGTAGTCCGGATGCGTTCCATATGTCGCCAATTCCTTGATGCGAGGAAAGAAGAGAATGAACCTCGGGCCATTGAAATACGTCGCCCCGCAGCGTTCGCAACAAATCCAATCTCGCACGCGCGTCGGCGATGCCGCCTCACCACGAGGACGATTGGATGCAGAACATCCGTATCGCGCGCATGCACACCGCAATCCGCTCCTCCTCGGCCACCCCACACACCTGCTCAATTCGAGTCCGCATGGTATGATCTGCCACGGTGTAGAACTGCGACAGCAGCCCCGAGAGCTGCTGCAGCGACGCCGGATCGGGTTGCCAGGCCATGGTGGGGATCTCAGCAGGAGGTCCGCGGAAAGAGGTGGGCGATGTTGCTCACAAAAAACGGCGGTTGGTGGCTGCAATCTGATTTCCCCCGCCCACTAGATCACTTCGACTAACTATGGACAGGACGGAGATAAAAGAAAAACCACTTTATGTTAATTTATTATTAGATATTACTTATTTAAAATGGGCTCCAGTTTACGATTTCAGAAAAAACCATCTTGTCTACGTCTACCTTGTCATGTTCCCTTAAACATGCGTCTCCTTCCGATCATTCTAGTTTGAGTATTTGTGTTTGATCGAAGGTTAGCTTCCTGTTATCTATTATTTCTTTTTTGTTTTTCCTGTTGGGAAAACGGCTCCATTTCCGCTACACGACCATGCAAGGCCAGCTAGCTGCCTTCATTTCACTGGCAGTGTCACGCAACTGACTTGGCCACACCCCGATGCAGTCGACACTCCTCCAGCTCCTCGATCCTCTCTCGCTCCCGTGGTCGAACGGCCCCACCGACGCGGAGGCGACAACGTTGGTGATCCGACCGCACGCCGTCGCGTGCTCGACGCCGCACAACCCCGGCTGGCATGACGGCAACACTGGTTTGTCCTCTAAGGCCGAAATTTACTTACCGAAGTTGAAAGTCTATGTCGTCACCGTTGCCGCCGAAAATAACGAGGAGGAGCCATTCTGGAAGCAATTTAAGCCCTTGGAGGATAAGGATGCCATTCGCGCGGCGATAGCCGAATTGCCCGGCGCCGACCGCTTCAGGATGACTGCGTTGAAGGGAGCGAAGAGGGTAGAGGCGGAGCGTGCAATGGCGGCGTGGACCGAGGTGCTTGCCGGACTCGGCTTCAAAGAAGATGAGCGCACCGCGGTACGCATAATGAGATGGTAAGTGACTTAAATTTGTCAAGGTCATGCCTATATAATTCCGCGTTAATCAAGGGACCCGTCGAGTGCGAAGACTTCGCTGCTTGATGACGGCAACAAACGGCATCGCGTCATACAAGCGAATATTGAACACCTCAACCAAGTTGTGCTTGTGGCTGGAGAGGAAGACTCGGAGGTATATGGCACCCTCGAGTGGCACTTAAAGCAGCAGCGGTCAAGGCTCTCAAGTGATTCCCACTCTATTTTCATGTCCTTCGAGGCGGAAGGACCGGCGTCCGTTGTGGTTATGTATGTTGAACCGATTGCTCGGAATACACCTATTTAACTCTTGCCCTCCGCAATAGGACATCGATGAAACACGTTCCAAAGGTTGCCGTGGTCGACAACGTGGTAACACGGGTGAAGTTCAAGAGGAGAGGTCACGCCAAGGATGCCGTGTTGGCGGGGCTAAGGTGGGCTCTCGCAGGCGGGGCGGAGAGCGTGTATCTCACAGTGGTGACCGAAGGCGCACAGAAGCTTTACGAGTCTGTGGGTTTCGCGGTAGTGGAGCATATCGAGGAGATAGTCTGGACAAAAACAAATAGTTAGCTTCGTCTTCCGTCGAAATTTGGATTCCCACATTGTAAGCTGGAGCAATTCTGAAACACGAATCTCGAGCCTGCGTCCGATTACGTGCACGCACTGACATTCCCCCGAAGTTCCCGCGCGAACTCCTCGCTCAACGTCGTCGACCCCGACGCTATCGATCCTCGCAAATCTCAGTCCGACCACCCCGGAACTCAGGCCTCCTAGTCGGCCTTGAACAATTCACCGTTCTCTGCTCGCTTCACCCGAGGTATGGCGTCCCAACCGCAGGCCGAGACGCCTTACTCGGCCGGCCCGGCCTCGGTATCCGCCGGCGCCAACAACACTCTCGAATCTGCTGAGACGCTGATGCTGATGCATTCATCCTTCGCGAACGCATCCACACCGCCCGCGCCCCAAAATACTCCCGGCCCCGGCGCCGCAAACGGCAGCGCCGCGCCTACGCCCTCCGTTAGCAGCATCGCATCAATCCCGAGGCCGGCGGTTGCCTTGCAGAAGCAGCAACAGCAACAGGGTCGGGCGGCGAGGGCGGCCGGCTCGAAGTTCTCCGAGGAGAACGTCCAGTACCTCCTGGCCATCTTCGAGGAGCACTCGATGCCGTCCAAGGACATTGTAAGGGAGGCGGCGGAGGCGACGGGGGAGACGGAGAAGCGTATCTCCACCTGGTTCAGTAATCAACGGTCGAAGGTCAGGAATGGGAAGGTTCCGAAGAAGACACCGGTCGGACCGGGTGCGGCGAGTGATGGCGGGAAGGGTAAAGGGAGAGTAGGAGCGGGGTCGGTGGACGGGATGCAGGTGGATGGGAAGGAGAATGAGGAGGAGCCGGAGACGGAGCCGGCGAACGCGGACGACAAAACTCCTCCGGTCGAGGAAGCACAACTGTAAGTATATAGCACGATTGTCAGTGTTCTTTGAATGGCAGTCGGAGGGTGATCAAGTGAAGACCGTCACTTAACTCCTCGCTATTATTTTTTAGTCACTCCCCTAGACAAGGAAGCTCTTCTTCGGGTGCTCCTTCGCGCGACGAGGTTGCAGCTTCTGTTGTCGTGGTTGTTGCCCCGACATTGTCCTCGATGAAAACGCCGAAAATGTCACAACACAAGTCCGATGCGGCGGCGAAGCCGAAAAGCACGAAGCGTTCTGGGAAGAAAAATGTGGACGAGGAGCAGGAGCCGCTAAAGGTTCCTCCTTTTTACACGGCCGACATGCTTCCGACGCAAGGGGTGGAGAACATTAAGGTTTTGCTGACGAGTCGTTACTACAAACCGCATTTGAATCCGGCCTATGATGCGACCCGGTATTGGAAGGACGAGACTTTGTCGTCCATGCCGCTAATCGAACGAAATCCGGTAAGATACTCTTTATTTTTGGGAAACCTGTTTTAATACGTACTGACGTAACACTCAGCATGCTGGTCAAAAGCCGCCAGAAGTGAATGGGGCTACACCTAAAGCACCTACGGTATCCGTAAATGGAGACGAAAAACCTGAACTGGCAGCTCCCTCGAATGTTTTGCAACCAACAAGTGTACCAAATGTCGCCATCCCGTCAAAGCCTGCGCCGATCAATACGCCTACTCCGCAGAACCGCCCGCCAGCGCAAGGGGATGCCGGCAACGAACGGCAAGAAAATCATTCACACTCACAACCGCAACATCACACCCCTGCCGCTCCAGTCCGCCTCCCCGCAGTGCAGACCTCACACCTTGCACACGTTATGCCTGACCCCAACAGCGCCAGCACGCCGCAACCTCAGGCTCCTCCCAAGAGGCAACCCGCGCCGGCCCCAATCGTCGCTCCGACACCCATGCCGGGTCAGAAGCTCGCGCAACCTCTGCCGCACATCCAGCACCTGCCGCACGGAGACGTCGTAGCCCTCATCGGGGGAGAAGACGC
>JADGJL010000764.1:0-14151 GCA_027600665.1 Irineochytrium annulatum
ACATGAATAGCATGAAAGCGCCAACGTGTGACACCGTCCCGATCAAAGGAAACTTCACTCTAAGTCCTTTTGATATGCCAACATGTTCAAAGTAAAATAAGGAAACTTGAAAAATAGATCCAAGTTATGTATGTTTGCTTATCGGATACTGAAATACGGTCGACTCGACGCAAAAATTGTTCACCAACGGGGGGATTAATATCTGAAGTATAAATATGTCTTGTGATTAATCGAGTTTCGTTCGAGTCTATGAACAGAATAAATAAAAAGCTTAGAGGTACATAAACGAAGGTAAAATGATGTACGCGTGCTCTAACTCACGGCGAGTAGAGTAGTGAGAGCATACCGTAAAGAACTTAGCTTCGTTGCATAGTTGGTTTCAACGCGACTTTTCGCTTTTTTCGCAAGAAGAGCAAACTCGCGATATGTTCAGGCGGTTCCCTTCCCGGGTCGCTTTCAGATCGCTCTTTACGGGAGCTGGCGGCGCGAATGGCGCTGCTGGCGAGCCCCAGGCCAGCATGTTCGGCAGTCGAAAGGAAGCGTTGATTTGGTTCTCGAAGGCGACCGCCGCTTGCGGTGTCCTGGGCTACACCGCGGCCAACACCATCCCGCTTCCCCTTGCCGAGGCGAAGGCATTCGCTCTCCTGGACGACGGCGTTCACCCTGCCCACCACCCCTGGGACCACAAGAGCTGGTGGAAGTCCTACGATCATGCCTCGTACGCATCGTTTTCTTTCCTTGGGCTTCTTCCTGGCTGCATCGTGTTGCTGACTGATCTGGTACAGCATCCGTCGCGGCTACCAAGTCTACCGAGAAGTCTGCGCCGCGTGCCACTCGATGGACCTGATTTCGTGGCGCAACCTTGTTGGGGTGTCGCACACCGAGGCGGAGGTGAAGGCGATGGCGGAGGAGTACGAGTACGTCGACGGGCCCAATGACGTTGGGGAGATGTTCAACCGCCCCGGAAAGGTTGGGCTGCTCGTGGATGAACGCGACTAAGAACGCTTTGCAGCTTGCGGATCGCTTCCCGAAGGCTTACCCGAACGAGGAGGCTGCGCGTGCGGCGAACGGCGGCGCGTACCCCCCGGACCTTTCGTGCATCGTTCGTGCCCGTCACGGAGAAGAGGATTATATCTTCTCCCTCTTGCTTGGATATTGCGACCCTCCGGCCGGTGTCCACGTCCGTGAAGGTCTTCACTTCAACCCCTACTTCCCCGGTGGTGCTATCTCTATGGCCCGCGCGCTTTACGACGAGGTCGTTGACTACGAGGACGGAACCCCGAACACCGCCTCCCAACTTGCGAAGGACGTCTCTACTTTCCTGACGTGGGCCTCTTACCCCGAGCATGATGAAAGGAAGAAGATGGGTTTGAAGACCATAGCTATATCGACCATCCTGCTTGGCCTCTCGGTGTACTGGAAACGTCACAAGTGGTCGTACATCAAGTCGCGGAAGATTGTTTACAAGCCGTCGCCGAAGGTACTTTTTACTTCCTTTTTTCACTCCCCTAGTTCTCGTGGTTTTTAACGTCTTTGCAGATTCGCGATGTCTGAAAACATAACCTTCTCGGAGGCGGTCGAAGCATTTTTTTTAAATATATACAATTTAACGAAGTCGTTGACTGTTTGCTCTGATGCTCGCTTATCAATCACTGGTAATTGAAGATCGAATTAATTGACTGAAGAAGGCTTGTCGGTTGTCGTCAAACACGTGCGGCCAGCATGCCCAAGAGTGACGAGAGAGTGGATGGCCGCACGCCCTTCCAAATTCGGCCAATGTCCGCCAATCTGGGCCTCCTCAATCGAGCGGACGGTTCTGCGAGGTTCTCCTTCGGCAAGTCTTCCACTGTCGCGTCGGTGTACGGCCCCAAGGAAGTGAGAATGCGGGACGAGTTGCTCAACAAGGCTTTCGTTGACGTTTCATTTAAGCCGTTGATTGGCTATTCTGGTTTGTTTGGATCTAAGACTTGACATTTGCGCGCTCATATCATATCGCTTGCTTCAGGTACTGCCGAGAAGTTCTACGAGCGCGTTCTCAAGAACATTCTTGAGGACCTCATAATCACAACAGGTCACCCGAGAACTGCAATCGAGATCACGATTCAAGTGATGGGTGATGACGGAGCGGTCGGTCCCAGCTCGCTTACGTCGAGCTAAAACCTTTCAAAGATTCTTGCCACGGCTATCAACGCGGCGTTCCTTGCTCTGATGGACGCTGGTGTACCGCTTCGGGCTATGGCGGCAGCCTCGACGTCGGCAACTCTAGATGATGGCAGTTTGGTTTTAGACTCGACAAAAGAAGAAATGAAGGTACATTTTAGGTAACGACGTCGATGCGCTTACGCTTTTAAAGGACCAGAAGGCGTCCCATTTATTCGTCTTCACAAACGTGGAGCCCGAAGATGTTCTATCCGATATTTCGATCGGCGTTTTTACAGAAGAAGAGGTGTGTAGTCATTTTCGTCGAGAACACCTTAACAACCCGCGGCAGTATCGTGAAAGCAAAGAGCTGTGTCGATTTGCGGCTAAGTCGGTTCAGGACTTCCTACGGAAAGCGATAGAACGGAAGTACTTGGTCCTCTCTTGAGGCGATTGGGTGTATATGGAGTTTGGACGCTGCGCACTACGCAAGGCAGTTAGCTTTGCATGCGGCTGAGGGGTCGGAAAACCAACGTCTCGGAGGGCTGACATCACAAAAGCAGCCACTCCGCTATCCTTTCGGTAAGGCGCTAAGCTCACGATGGTGAGAACGCTACTATTTATATTATCGATCACTTTACCGCAAGAAGAAGACAAATAAAGTTGATTCGTAGAGAAACTGATATGGAAGTCGTTGTCGATAAAACAAATCCCTAAAAACCGTCCGCATGTATCTAATGACAACAGCTTTACGCTTACTTTTATTATTTTTTTTTTTAATTCCCCACAATCGTGCCAAAGGACACACGAAAGAAAACCAGATTAAAGCAGCGATGGCTCTCCAGTAGCAACTCGTGCATATCAGCGACGTTTACTGCTTATTCAGCGATTTGATAGCTTCCTCAAGTTTTGGATACGCGTACGCGGCCACATTCCGCACCGTTTTTGGGTAAAGTACTGCCGCCGCGCCTGCCGTGAAGACCACCGGAGCCCCAACCCGGATGGGAAACGACCGACCCTTCCCCAAGATTGCTCCAGCGAACATGGAAGTTGCAACCAGCAAGATACCGGGCAAAAGCTTCTCATCTTTATCGACGAACTTGTTTACGGTTGCAGCGATTTGTCTCTCCGCTGCGATCAAGCGCTCGTTCACTTTATCGGGGAACTTGGTGGCATTAAAACAGAAATCGACTTGCACAGATGCGAACCTCTAGCTTTTCCCAGAATGCGGTGACGGTGTGCCGCGTAGATCTCAGTTGCGCTTCAAGCATTGACGGTTCCGATCGTACGTCCTTCGGGGCTTCTTCGTCATCGTAGATCGACTTCCTTGACATGCTGCACTTGCTTCAACTTTGACCAGTTCCACCATCCTCCAGCGTTTCCGCAAGTCCCCTCTCCTTCCAGGAGCCCCTCGATTTGCCGTCTCCTTCCAGGAGCCCCTCATTTGACTACTTTAACAACAATGAAGTATTATTTGTTTCTGGATTATATTTAACCAGTATAGAAAGGTTAAGTAAGACTGCTGTTCGCACAACAAGTCTTAATGGCTTCGTGCAAGCATGGAAACGCCTCAACGCCCCCACACGTCCGCCTCCGTCACCGAGCAAGCCTCGCGTGAAAGGCCTGCGGCCTCAGCAGACACCTCTCCCACCCTTGCTATCGTTCACCCAAAAGTTGTGGCGCTAAGTCACCAATCGCATCCCCGGCCTGCGAGTCCTCACCTCCCTCACGCACGAGTCGCTTACAGCGCACCCCCTGACTCTCATCTCCCGCAACCTCATCAAACACCCCTCCCACCGCACGCCTTGCACTGACCTATCGTTCACCCACTCGTTCTGGCTCACATCCAGCACCAACAAATTAATAAACCGCCCCGCGATGCACAGCAGCGCCGCGGGGCCCGTGAAGGCATCGAAGGTGCGGGCGATATTCAGATGTGAGAGCAGGGGCAGGGAGTCGGAGAGGAGGCGAAGGAGCGCCGTTGTGTGGAGGTAGGGCGGGGTGGAGGCGAGGGAGAGCGAATGGATCTGTGGACAACCGGCGCTAAAGTCCTCGTCGTCGGCGTCGGCGTCCTCCCAAGAGTCCGCTACGGCTTCATCCGCCTTAACCTGTTCCGACCGCGGCAGGAACGCCTTGAGTGTCCGTAGGTCTAAGTTTGACTGTGCCGGTAGCAATCATAGTTGGAGCATAAGGAAACTGATCGCCGCGCCCCGGGAAGGAAGCAATTATTAAAACAAAAAAACTTACGCCGGATAAATCGCAATATCCAAGATTAATGTCGACGAAAGCCAGCAACATGGTGTTCGCCAACGGCGCCATCTCCCCCCTGTCCGTGAGTCGCGCTCGACAGGTCAAGATCGACTCCTTCAACGTGCTCGGCAACCGCTCAATCGCATCCCTCGTGGACCTCTCCAGATTCCTTGCGACCACTGCGGAAGCTATGTCAAACAAACTCAGCATCCCCGCGGCTTCCTTCACCGGCATCCCCACGAACCCATGCACAGCGCTCGCCGGCCTCGCTGCTCGACCGCAAAGATTATTAGTGGTCTGCCACGAGCGCGGCGGGGGCGGACCTGGAGCTGCACGAGCGGCCAACGTCCGCACGGGTAGGGGCGCAGCAGCGGCGATCAGGTAGGCGGGTATATCGCCAGTGACCTCCAGGCGGGCGTCCTCGTTCCCGCCCCAGATGATAACGGCGCCCTCGCGCTGCAATGAGGGTCCGGCGCGGCGCTGACGTTCCAACTTTCGACCATGTTCGAGTCGCTCTGTTTGCGTGTCGGTCAGTACAAGGGCAAAATTGCTTTGAATGAAGGCTGCAAATCTACCAGTGACGCTGTGACTTGGACCGACCTCTGCTGTGCTTGTGCGGTGATGAAGGATTGGGATGGCTGGTAGCTTGGATCGCTTCCTCCCCATCAACAACTGGGCTGATGTGACGAGCTTTCAATCCCGTCGCGGCACAGAGTACTTTGGCAAGTGCGAAACGGATAAAATATGGTGTGTGGCGGAGTCGATCGGAAGGGGAATGGCGAGTCGCTGTGCAAGGGTGGATGGGCGGATAGGAAATGGACGTTGGCGGTGGGAGGAGAGGAAGGGAGGATACGGGTCGAAGGCGCGGAAAAGTCAGCTAACGAGAACGCAATAAAAAGTGCTTGTATTCGCACGAAGCGGCTTGAAAGTGGCTTGTGCGTCTAGCGAAAAGACGGAAATAAAAGCTCTACAGTGGTACTGCTCGTCAAACAAAGAGAGCCTTGCCGAAGGTTTTCGCAGTCCACGAAGCTCAAGAACTCTTGTTCGTCCCAAATTTCCTTTCAACATGCTGTTCTCGAAGGGTTTCGTCCGGAAGACCCGGCGTGGGACCGTCGTGAAGATCCTTAAGGAGCACTGTGAGTCAGCAAAACGGCTTGCGCTGTCTGCTAAAGTGAATGAAGATTTGCGTGAAGACATTTTCTGCGGAGTTATCGGCTGCCAGAAGTGCGCGCAGGTCCCAGTGCTGGAGTCGCGACCGACCCCTCCAAGCAAGTCTTCAAAGAAGGCTTTCGCGACCACATCCCACTTCTTAATACCTGACACAAACGTGTTTTTCCATCAGGTAACCCTTTTCATCACCTGATAAAATTGTTTTAGTTGACTAAAGAGAGCTTATATGGTAGATCGACCTCCTTAGCCATGAGGCCTTCAGAAACGTGATCGTCCTCCAGACGGTCCTGAACGAGCTCAAGCATCGCTCCGCGTCCATCTACGCGCGCGTTCGAGCGCTCGTCGCCGATCCAACGCGCAAATTTTGGGTCTTCTCAAACGAGTGCCACCGAGAGACGTATGTGGAGGCAGAAAAGGGGGAAACACCGAACGACCGGAATGACAGAGGTTACCAATTGGGTCTGCTGTATGATATTGTTAACGCGAAAGTTAGCTATTCGCGTCGCTTGCAGCTGGTACATGACCCATTTGCCTGGCCCAACCTCTGTCGTCCTTCTTTCGGACGATGCGGACAACCGGCGGAAAGCGGCTGTTTTGCAGATCGTCGCGGCGTCTGTCAGGGAGTACGCCGAGTGCATGGAGAAGCATCCTGAGCTGTCGGACATGGTGTCTATCTATGAAGACGAGGCTGTCGAAGGAGGAAAGAGGTTCAAGTATGCCGAGGTTCTCTTCTTGGGTCAAATCTATCCTTAATAGTCGTTATGTAGCACTTGACGCCATCTCAGATCTCCGCCGGTCTGAAGTCCGGGGCGTTTTTGCAAGGGACTCTAAACATCAGCACTTACAACTTTTTGGAGGTTTATCTGACTCTTTCCTGTGCCTAGTGTGTTTTTTTACTTCGTTTTCTATCAGGGAAGCTTGATGACGACACTTCAAGGCGAGGAAACCCGCATCCTGGTCCTCGGGCGCGAAAACCTTAACCGCGGCGTAAACGGAGACGTTGTCGCGATTCAGCTGTTGCCGATATCGGAGTGGCCAAAGACCGATGCGGGCGTGGCTGTTGATGAAGGTATTATTAGCAGATTACCTCATATCGCGCTAAAGGGTAGCAAAAGACGAGGAAGACGATGAAGGCGACGCGTCCACGACAAAGATGCAGGCGGACAAAAGGCCGCTGAAACCCAGTACGACGGACGACTTCTCTGCTGGGGAGCCGAAGCCCGCGGCCCGAATCGTCGGGATTATCAAGCGCAACTGGAGGCCGTACTGCGGGACCATCGAGCCGCCTAAGGGGGCGACGGGAGGCCATCAGTCCGTTTTCTTTTGGCCGATGGACAAGAGGGTGCCGAAGATTCGGATAAGGACAAGGCAGGTCGCGAGCTTGACGGGACGGAGGATCATTGTGGCGATCGATTCGTGGTCGAAGGATTCAAGGTAGAGTACCAACATCGCAAGCGCTGTTTTTCATTGGCGAAAAGGTATCCTTCCGGCCACTTTGTTCGGAACGTTGGTGAGGTCGGCGAGAAGACGACCGAGACCGATGTCCTCCTGCTCGAGCACAGCGTTCCCTTTGCCCCGTTCTCAAAACAAGTCATGAAGTGCCTTCCATTGGAAGGCGAGGCGTGGGTTGTGACGAACGACCACCTGCCCGGCCGCGTCGACTTGCGGGGCCTAACCGTTTGTAGTATTGATCCGCCTGGTACGGTATTCGTGCTTGTCTCCCTTGTGAACAGTTTAAGGCTGCACTGATATTGACGACGCTCTTCATGCGCGGTTGATGGAGAATGGGAACTATGAGGTTGGCGTTCGTAAGTATGCGGAGATGTTATGTTGTTTCTGACGACGTCTAGATATCGCTGACGTCAGCAATTTTGTGAAGCCTTCGACTCCCATGGATGACGAAGCGGCCGGTCGCGGGACTACGGTGTACCTCGTTGATAGGCGAATAGATATGCTCCCGCCTTTGTTGGGAACAAGTAAGGTTGATGTGGTGGGTTAAGTTTAACGACGTAAGATCTCTGCTCGTTGCGATCGAACGTCGACCGACTTTCTTTCTCATGTATTTGGGTTCGTGAGGACAGTGGTAAATGTATCTCAATCGTCACGAAATAGGAAGTCACACCGGACGCTCAGGTGGTCGACTGCAAGTTTTCGAAGTCCGTCATCCGATCCGCGGCGTCCCTTACATACGACGAGGCTCAAGCGCGATTGGATGACCCGTATGTGAACCTCCTATGTCATCTCGCTAAAATGTTTAAAAGCAAATTGAAGGACGAGGTGTCTACCAGTATTCGCATCCTCAATACCCTTGCAAAGAAATTTCGAGCGAGAAGAATAGAAGGGGGTGCGCTTGTCTTGGCCTCCCCGGAAGTACGTTTCACCCTAGATAACGATGCGCAGGACGCCGTCGACGTTGGTGAGTATCAATTTTCCTGTGGGCTTCCGCTGATGACGCCGTAGAGCTGAAGGAGATGAAGGAGACCAACGCGCTCGTTGAAGAGTTCATGTTATTGGCGAACATCTACGTCGCAAAGAAGATCTACAGCATGTTCCCGGATTCATCGGTTCTCCGGTGTGACTCTAGGCAATTGCTAAGTTAACTAATATTTTGTCTCTAAGGCGGCATCCAAAACCACCCGCTACAAATTTCGAGAGCCTCATTAAAGCTGCATCCACGAAGGGGATAACCATTGACCCGTCATCGAACGAGACCCTGGCGGCTTCATTGGACAATGCTATTGTATGTTTAACTTTTGATAAGAAATGCTGATCAGTTTGTCAAGCTGCCCGAGGAGCCGTACTTCAACAAGCTTATGCGGATCATGACGACTCGGTGCATGATGCAGGCCGTGTATTTTTGCTCCGGGTCCTTGCCTAAAGAGGAATTTTGGTACAACCTGCGAAGTTTAATGTGAATTGTGACCACGTGTAGGCATTACGGCCTAGCCTCTGAGATTTACACCCACTTCACATCACCCATTCGACGATATGCAGGTGCGCTAGGTCGCTGACGTTTCTGTCGAGTTAACTGTTTTCAGATCTGCAGGTGCATCGCTTGTTGGCGGCGTGTATTGGCTACGATAAGATCTACTCTTCTGAGCTAGTCGACAAGGTCAAAGTGTCCGAACTTTGTGACGGTGAGATTACGCAACAGGCCTTCACTGATATTCTTAGGTTTGAACTATCGGAATCGGATGGCTCAGCAAGCCGCTCGATCCTCCGTTGAGCTCTACACGAACCTCTTCTTCAAGTCAAAGAAAATCGAGGAGCCGGCCTTTATCACGCGCGTCTTGAAGAACGGCTTCATCGTGCTCATCCCCAGGCACGATTGTACTTTAGCTTGCTTAATTGCTAATCATCTTTCCCTTCTGCAGGTTTGGGATCGAGGGCATCATCTACTCCGGGCCGAATGCGGATTTCAACGTTTTGGAGTACAACTCCACAAACGAGACGCTGGTTCACCGGGCGTCGAAGACAGTGTTTGCAATATTTGGAAAAGTTAAGGTGAAGGTGGAGGTGCAGGAGGCCGGGCACGTTTCGCAACGGTCGAAGCTTGTGTTGCGGTTGTTGGAGCCTCACATACCGGGATTGAATGTTGATTAGTGATGAGCAGTTTGTGGATGGAACATATGGATGTTACTTTTAAGTGGGCGGCATGTGCAGGTATTGCGCAACTGCGCTAAGTTATCAGTACGGGAGTCGAGATACCGCACCCGGAAGGACCACCTCCAATTACGAGGAAATCAAACGGGACATATTTGCCCATATTTGCATAATGCATTGTATACCTAGTATATTACGAAAACGATCATATGCTTCCACTACTTGCAACCCCGGGTATCCTATATATGTTCAAAATGCCGCCAATACATAAAACGTTCCTTAAACCAAAGCATAAAATACCGCCGACACTTCATTGCCTTCGTTAAAGCTCCTCGACCTCCAGTTGAAGACCACAGGTTATACATAACTGGTCAATAAATTCGTGCTTGTGGGTTGTATTCGTTTGTCTCCACATGCTCGATCGTGTTTTCTTACGAAGCTCTGCGCGCGGTTATAAACGCTCAGCGCAGCAATTTTACGAACCGTTCATATTCCGCTTAAGTTTTTTCTCATTGGCAAGCTCCTTCTCAGCCTTCCTCCGATTGAACTCCTCATCAAGCTTTTCTAACGAGCCCCATTTCTCAATCGCAAAGTTCTCCACCTAAGTTCCAAATTTACAATGCCAGTCGCCCACAGGATTAGTTACTTGCATCCGCAAATAGAGCTGCATATTGGCGTATGTCGATTTGTGCGGATTAGGTTTCTCCCACCACGGCATCTTATCGTGATCCCGGAGCTCGCTGTCGGTAAGGAGATAATCCTGACGCGCGTTTAGTGACTACATGCCAGCGGCCAAAACATTCACCTGTCTGCATTCCGTCTTCGTCAAAAGAGCGTATTTATCCTGCAATTTCTGCTCACAATCTCGGCAGACATCGACGCCATAATACTTCTGGTAGTTCGTGTTCACGTCCAACGAGTAGCACTCGCGGCACTGGGCATTCTGCGAAAGGTCCACCGTGTTGAAGAATGTCGGCTCCTTCACGGCCGGCTTCGGCTTCTTCTCCGCCGGCTCCTCCGTCCGAATAAATCCACCCTTGGAGTCGTGCATGGTGGAAAGGTTGTAGTCGCAGTACGTCAAGTCCATCTCTGCGCGCTTCCGCCTCTGAAGGGAGGATGCTGGGGCTGTCGAGGCCTGGTCTTGGTTGGAAACGAGAACAGTCGGGGATGCGGTCTCTTGGATGGTGGGCGGCCTTCCGGCCGCCCTCATCTTCTCCAAGAGCTCTGCCCGCTTGTTGCTCATGCTGTGGTAAAGGCTTGTTTTTCATCCGCGAAGTATTTACATTTCATTCTACAAGCGCAAGCGAATATGCATACAGCTATATTCCCCGCTATTTGCTGAGGACCTGCTTCATAACCGCCGGCAATTGATGGTCGTTGGCAACCTGAATTTATAAGTATGGCCAAGTATCAGGATATTTCCAGCTTAACCCTGCCCCCCCTCCTTGTCCACGCCAGCATATTCACATAACCTCTTGGTCAAACGGGCGAATCGTGCCTGCTGATTCGGAGGCTTGGGCCTCCAGAGGAAGCACCTTTCAGTTAAGAATCCGTAGTCCTCTCCCTCCCTGCCCCTCTACCTCGGTCAAATATAGGCCGAGGAAGTAAGGGAGGGCAAGTGAGGATTCGCATCATGCTCTGCAGTGGAAGAAGCCAGTGCCCAAGCCTTGACGAAAATTCGACTTTCTTCGAAAAAACGAAGAGATTAGCGGTATGCATTCGATCGCGCGAACGGGCCGCCGCGGGCTGGCATCGCTGGTGCAGTCGACGCCGGCTGCCAACACTCTCGGATACACGTACCGCAAGGCCCTGGGCAACGTCCCCGAGACGAAGATCACGAAGCTCTCAAACGGCCTCTTCGTTGCGACTGAGTCGAACCCAAATTTCCAATCGGCCGCCGTTGGGCTTTACATTAACGCCGGGTCGCGCCATGAGACCCCGGAGACGAATGGCATTGCGCATTTTCTTGAGCATGTCGCTTTAAAGGTATGGCGCGCTTCCTGTACTTCAATTTGTGTCTGCACAGTTTAATTTGAATTGCGCGGATGCGTAGGGCGGCAAGGGCAAGTCTGCCGTTGAGTTCGAGTCGCAGGTGGAGGCGATCGGGGGGCGTTTGAGCGCCCACACGTCACGCGAACACACGGCCTTTCAGCTGAAGTGCCTGTCCGGGGATGTGTCGAAGGCCGTCGAGCTCCTGTCGGACGTTGCCCAGAACCCCGAAATCAGCTCCGCGGCCGTCGACTCTGAGCGTCAGAAGATCCTTGCCGAAATCGCGGACCCGAACCGTAGCATTGAGGAGATTGTGTATGACCACCTCCACGGATGCGCGTTCCAGAGCTCCCCTCTTGGCATGACCGTTGCTGGGAAGGCGGAGGCCGTGAAGGCTTTGACCCGGGAAGATCTGGTCGCCTTCAAAGACGCGAACTATACGGCGGACCGGATGGTTCTTGTTGGGTCCGGCAACATCGAGCACGACACCCTGGTGAAGCTGGCCGAGTCGCACTTAAAGAGTTTGAAGACCGGCCCCGGCGCGCACGTGAAGAAGCCCGTTTTCGTCGGCTCCGACGTCCGCGCCCGCTTCGACGACCAGCCCACTTGCCACATCGCCATGGCCGTCCAGGGCGCCGGCGTGACGAGCCCCGACTACTTCCCTCTCCTCGTCGCACAGCAGATCATCGGCAGCTGGAGCGTCCACCTCGGCGCGGCTCCGCACACGTCCTCGAAGCTCGTCAAGGCTATTCATAAGTACAAGCTCGCCGAGTCCTTTAAGGCCTTCAACGTCGCCTACTCGGACACGGCCCTCTTTGGCATCTATGTGCAAAGCTCGGCCAAGTACAACCTCGACGACCTCACGCACTATATCCAGCAGGAGTGGCACCGCCTCGCCATCAACCTGACCGACGCCGAGGTCTTCCGAGCCAAGAACCAGCTGAGGTCCGCGATGCTGATGGGCGTCGAGGGCACGGATGGCATCGCGGAGGACATTGGAAAGCAGGTGCTTGCGTACGGGAAGAGGATGACGCCGTGGGAGGTGGATGGGCTGATCGAGGCGGTCACGACGAAGGACGTTACGAAGGCGGCATCTAAATACATCTACGACAACGAGCTGGCGGTCGTCGGGTACGGACCGGTTTTGTCACTCCAAGGTAAAATCTTCATTGTACTGTTTAATCATGTGAAATTGCTAATGTGCTCGTGTGTTTGCAGACTACACGCGTATGCGCAGCGCGATGAGCCCGATCTACTATTAAATATGCGGTTTAATAAAGAGTTGGCTTCATTATCATGTGTTGTATGCGCGTGTTACTCGTCTTCGTCCATGTCCCCCGCCATCTCATTCCGCTTGGTGATGAATGTATTCCGCACATGGTTGCATAACGCCATCAGGTCGTCCAGTCCCTTTGTGAGGGCTGCCACTGCGGTGATGTTGCCTACGCCAAGTTTGTCAAAGGGGTTGTTACAATCAGTTGCTTACCGTTTGTCTGTATCCGCAGATTGATCTTGTATTCGGAGGGATGTGGTATCGCGTAACCGCAGAATTCAATATCTGGACTAATCATCTACTTGTCAGGGACACACACAACACGTCGCTGCATGCTTACTTCTTCATCAGTATGTATCGCAGCGAGTTGCCTATGGTGTGATCCTCGTCCCTGATAACAAACGTAACGCAGTTCGGGTCCGAGTCCGCACCCTGTCCCTGTTATTTGAACGATTCAGCAGAAACTCTCCAAGTAAAAATGCTTCCAAATCTTACCAACTCAACCTTCTTGCCCTCCGTGCTGGGAAACCCGGAGGTTTCCTCTTGCGGCTCTACCATAGGGGCCATTTCTTCGTAAAGGAAGGATCGCCTGCGTTTTCTTGACAACTTCGAGGTTACTATTTTGACAAGTTCTGTCATCACGTTGTCATGATCCCTGACGCCTGTTCCCCGCCGCCGCGGTCCTCCAAACCTTTGGCCATCTGGGACCCGGCCGCCAGCGTCTCTCACGTCGCCCAGCCCCGTGGCCGGAATCTGTTTCAGACGATGGGCGCAGCGGACCCGGCGCCAGGCCAGCCGAATCGGCAGCGGCTGAACGCGGAGGAGACGCTCTTCTTACTCGAGCGCGGTGCAGTGTTGGTCCGCGACATCGCGACGCAGCGGAGGATCGAGGCGGCGAGTGCGGAGGACGGGTTGGAAGGGTATTGGTCGGTGCGGCAAGGGTATGCAGGGATGCTCGGGGAGGAGAGGGGTTGCTCGCATGAACGCTTTCAGGTCGCATTTTGTACTCTTTTGCAATTAGGCGCGTTACCTGACGTGTGCCACATGCAGGTATACGCTCATCTCAGACGCGCAGGCTTTATCGTCTTCCGCCACGCGCCACCACGGCTTCTACCCAACTCTTTCATCATCGCGACATCAACATCGCCAGCCGTGCGCTCGTCGTCTCCCGCCTTCATCCAATCCATCACGCGTCGGACAGACTCGCTCCTATCCTCCCTCCCAATCCCCATCATCCTCCGGCGGACCTTAACCGGCATCTTCGTCTTGCTGACCTGGCCACTGTACGCGATGGACTGCTGGTTTAAGGCGCGGACGCGTTCGAGGCAGAGCAATGAGGATGGACGGCGGCTGGGTTCATATGCGGCCGAAGCACGCATGAGGGTGGACTTCGACGTTTACGACGCGGACCCGAAGTTTAGCAAGGTCAGGAGGGGGAGGCCAGCTTTCCATGTGGTCGTTGTGAGGTGGGGTTAGGCTTGCAATTATTTTCGAGGTTAGGAGCTCAATACTGATGCAATTCTCACAGCGCGGTACATGAACGACCTTCACTCACGGCCTTCGCAGAACTTTTTGGGACACTATTACCGGGTTCAACCATCAAGCTTTCTCTTGTCGACAGGGGTTTTGTTTCTTTCCTCGCCCTTTCTCCAGGACCACAGGGTCCTCCGAGGCGCTAGCATCGACAAAACTCATTTTCCTTGAAGTCATCATTTATTTATTTATTC
>JADGJL010000765.1:0-14145 GCA_027600665.1 Irineochytrium annulatum
GCCTGGGATGGGCGCGCGTTGTTGGAGGGCTGCTGGGTAGGGCTGCGTTTCTCGCCAGGCCGTGGAGGGTTGCGCGGGTTGGAGGCTGTGGCGCCGGAGCGGGGTTGGTGGGACATGCGGCCGTTGCTCTGATGTGGTTTTTAGAAAAAGATAGAGCAAAGGGGAGGGGACTAGCGGGACAGGAAGTGTAGCGCTTCGCCGCTTGCAAAAAAAATGTGGGGTCGGGGGTCGCTTCGCTTCCTTATGGCATTTTCTGCTATTAAAAGGAACAAAGAGAAGGAAAGAGGAATAGCAGGATAGGAAGCGTAGCTTCGCGCTTCGCCACTCCCAAAAACGAAGGGGTCGCTTAGGGCATCGCGCTTCGCGCTTGCGTTCGCTTCAGTCCCAAAAGAAACGTACGATCGCGTCGTCGTCATCGTCATCGTCGTCCCCGTGGTCGTACTCGTCGTCGCTGTCGGATAGGTTGCCGGAGGGGGGCGTGTCTCCTCTCGCTGCAGAAATATCGATTCGGGAGTCAGAAATAAAACCATCAACACAAGGAAACGAAAGACATCCGACCATCCCGGATCCCAAATCCAGACCACCTTCCCTCTCCCCCTCCCCTTTATGCAGATTTACTTACGAGGCAGATCGCTCGTATGCCTGCTGTTGATCCTCTGGTCGATCTCATCGTTCTCCTCGTCGTGGTCGTGCGGATCCTCGTCCTCGTCCGTCAGCTCCATCGCCTCGTCGTAGAAGTTGTTGGAGACGGCCTTGAGCTGCTGCATCTCTTCTCAGCAGGAGCGAGAGATCCAGCGATGGAAGGTCAAATGTTCGAACACCGCAATATGGAACTGGGGCGAATTCGTTTGTGCAACGAACGAGGATTGTCCTCAGTCAACGTGCATTAATGCATCTGGGGGCTATGGTAAGAAGTATTTATTCTTGAGGCAGAGAGATCGGGGCAGATGCGGGGAATCGTCGACCCAGGTGAGAATTGGGCTGGCGCGGGAATTTGAGAGTGGTTTGTCGGCGGCGAGGACGTGGTGGCATAACAGTGCGACGGGTCGACGGTGGGATAAGCGGCTGACGTGGCAACTTGAGCATGCTACCCCAACGTCGTGCCATCACAATGGGTCTTGGCCATACATGTATACTGCATATAATGCATCCACGTGCTGCAATACAATGATAAGATACTGTTCAGAAGAAGATACAAAACATCAAAAAGCAAATATATGAAACCGGGACAAAAAAAACAAACAAAACAACAACCGTAAACGATGTAAAAGACCGATTCTTTACTACAAAAAATGGTCCGCCAATGCATCAACACATTAATCACACAACAAATAGCCTCGGCTCATAACCTGGCAGCTCATCATCCACTGCTTCATCCTCCTCCTCCTCATGCACGCCCATCATGACGCTCCTCCTCTTCCTCTCGGAGTTGGACCTCTGCACAGCCGCCGTCGCGTCCTTGTAGAACATATTGATCCAGTTCGACGACGCTTTACCGGCTTTCCGAAGCAAAAGCCTGCCCTGTCCCCCGAGCAGCTCCTCTTTCGATGCCCCTCTCTCGACCCGCTTTTCCTCGAACCCTTTCAGAGCAACTTTTAGCATGTCGACGAGGTTGTCCTCGCTCTCGAGCTCGAGAGCAAGCTTCTCGCTAATCTTCCCTCTAACGCCGCCGGCAACCGAGCTCTCACGCGGCGGGTTCCACAACGGCGCCTTCATGATCGACGACCGCCGCGTCACGCCGCTCTGAGCCGCCGCAGTCCTTGGAGCGCCGTCGACTGCCCCCGCACCACTACCAGCAACCTCGTTGCCCGCGACCTTCTGAAGCCTGCTCTCCGTCGCCCGCCGCACGACCTCCCCGAACACCTTATCCGCCGCCTCCGTGAATACACCCTCCGGGTCGACCGCGCTAACGGTCTTCACCTTCTCGTCGCTCGTTATCAAGCCCTCAAGCGATTCGCCCGACGTCCTGAGATGTTCACACGGGAACACGGCCCTGCCCTCCCCACCCCGCATCCCCACAACCGATAGGTGGAACGCCGCAGGAGCGCACCGCGCGCAGACCTGAAGCCTTGAGTTATTTGTCGCCCAGGACCACACCATTAAATCCTCCAATCCGATGCCCCCCGCGCGCGCCCTCCCCGCGCTCTGCGACCTCCGGATCGACGCGAGCGAGCCAGCCAGCCTCCTCGACCCTTTGGGCAGCATCCGCTCCTCCAACAAAAAGAGCGAAGACGCGACGGTAAAGACTCCGCTCACGACCCTCGCGCCATCGACGATTAACCTCCCTCCCTCCTCCTTCTCGAGGTCCCTCATGGCGATCGACTGGCCCTCGACGGCCTCCGTGATCCTCCTACACCCGCGGTCCATCCACTCCATCCAATCAGGGGACGAGCTGTCCATGTCCTTGATCCAGAGGCCTGTCATGCACTCCAGCGTGCCGAGGATCGAGGCCGCCATGCCGTCGAGCGTGCCGTCCGCCTCCCAAAGCGGCGTACCGACAAGGATGCCGGACCCCGTCGGCGGCGGTGTCGTGATAGCGGCCTTGATGAGGGGGTAGATATCGGATCGGGTGATGCGCTCGAGGTCCTGGACGGGGTCCTGCACGCCGAGAAGCCGCTGAAGGGAGTACAGCTGACCCGGGTTCACGAGGAAACGGTCTTGGAATCGGTCAAGGTTAGAGGAGGACGCCTGCTGCTCCTCCTCCTCATTTGCAAAGACGAGCATCAGGAAGGCGGAGGCGAGGGTGAGGGATACGTGGCGGGCGAGGGATGGTGCTATTCGCTTCTTCTGGTCGCTGACGAGGCGGAGGAGGGACGCGATGGCTCTATACGGTTGGTTGATCATAACCTCACCGACAGCTAAAACGAAGATGATCAGAATCTCAAACCGGTAAGGAACATTACGCATACCAATGTTGATGACGACCTCCGGCGTCTCCGCGCCAAGTTGAACGACATCGGTTAACATGCCGAGACCCAGCTGCACGTAGGGCGTCCCGCAGTGGCCAACCGACGGGTCCAAAGCTTCCATCTTCCCTCCAATGAAGGTTTCCAGTCCAACCTGGTTACTCCGCTCCAAGAACTCCACGACCTCGCCATAGGTTTTGATCTCTTTCAAATCAATCTTCTTCGTCGTCGGGGATGCAGACGTCTTCAGCTCCTCGCCGCTCTTATCGACCTCTAGGCACGACAACGGGAACGTCCCCTGATCTTTCCCTCCCCGCTCTCCAAGCGCCGTCACGCCGTCCTCCATCACCATAAATACCTTGACGTTATCCCCAACGTTGAGGTCGATCTCAAGGTCCTCTCCTCCCCTCTTCCCCCGATGCTTGACCCCAACTCGATAAACCGCGTTCGGGGTCTTTTCCACATCTTCCTTCGTCACAGGTCTCGTTGTCCCACCACCTGCCTTGGGTCCCCCGAAATCACCCGCCAGAGCCCGTGCGAACCCCTCATCCGCGCCATGGGTCCACTGCAGACTCCTTAGCGTTTTCCCAACCTCGACCCAGAGTGCGCCCATATTCCCGAGCTCCCTGGCGTGCGCAGACGCGTTCTCGGCCTTAAGGAACAGCATGGCGCTCTTGGCGTGGTGGCCGAGCGCGCCAGCAAGGTCACCCATCGAGTACTTGACCTTGCCGAGGTTAGTCTGGATGGCCGCGCGATACGTGAGTTCTGCCTCGCCCAGCGAGCCCGCGTGCGTCTGGAGAACTTGAAGGCCGAGCGTCTGGGCTTTGAGGGAGTCGTCGAGGGAGCCGAGGGTAGAGTAGCAAAGGCCACGGTGGATGAGGGAGCGGACGTAGGACAGGAGCGTGGCGCGGTGCATGTATGAAAGTGCCGGCCCGCGCTTCGAGATGCTCCCGGAGCGCTTGAGCGTACCCCCTGTCGTCGACTGCGATGGTGTCGGGACAGGGAGGCGGGAGAGTGTGTTCTCGCAAAGGCGGATGCAGGCGTCGTACCACTTGCCAGCGTCGACGACCTTGCCCATCGTGAGATTGGAATGGCCGACGTTAATGAGGAGACGCATGAACCAAATTAGCGCGACCGGGCCTCGGGCGTGAGACCAGTTCGTGATAGGGTACAATGGAGGGCCGGTACTCATTGCCGCCCTCTCGACCGAGATCGGACCCATCGGGTCGCCGTTAAGGGAGGTCAGGATGAGGTTTATGCCAATTTCGTCCTGCAGTTGCACGTTCTTGGCGCTTATTACGTACTTGCACGATTTGACCCAAGCTGACTCCAGAAGGGAAAGCGACTGGCCAAACTTTCCCTGCATTCGCTCGGCACAGCCAAGGTTGGAGATGGCGCTAGCTTCGCGGATAAGGTCGCCCGTTTGTTCTGCGAGCCGTTGAGCGTCCCTCCAGAGCCCCATAGCCTTCCGCGACGACGCATTGTTCGTGTACTCTGTGACTCCTTCATTAAGCAGCTCGTCAATCCTCGTTCCCTGGCCCATCGATGCTACGGACGCGTCGTTGCCCTCGGGTTTCCAATCCCACGCGTTCTATGCACATCCGATCAGTAAAGAGACCACTACAAGCATCGTCATGACAACACTCACATGCGGCACGCTCCCGGTTACCTCATCCAACAGTTGTGAGCTCGTGATGATCGACGCGCCTTCCCATACAAACGGCATATTCCCCAACTCCGCCGGCGTCACCGTCGCGCCTTCCGCCTTCTCCTCAACCTTCGTCGGCGCCCTCTTCGGCCTCTTCAAGCTCATCTTCCCCTTTAAGTCCGTCTTCCCCGTCACCGCCTCTGCCTTCCTCGCCTCCAACAACGACCTTACCAAGTCCGACCTTACGGCGGCCAGGCTAACCTCGCACTCGTCCACGACGGCCGTGGACCAGTCGAGCCGCCGAAGCCAGATTTCGAGCTCGGACTCGACGGCCTTCAGTACGGGCGTGAGGGAGCCGCCGACGCCGTCCATCAGGCGGCGGACGGAGCAGGACCAGGCTGTGGCAATAGACGTCCGCATAGAGTCCACGGCGCCGTCAAGCCTATTGGAGGGGACGGGCATGCCCGTCATAACACCGAGGAAGAGGGCAATAAAAAGTGGACATGGCTGGGCCGGGGTGAACGAGGACGCCGCGGGTTTCGGGTTCGGCAGGCTTTGGTATGCGTAGAGGGTGGCGATGTTTTCGGCGGTCCGGGCAGTGCCCTCGAGGCCGGGGAGGGCAGTCGTAAGGATGGTCTGGATGATGGAGGGGAGTGGGTGGGAGCTTGACGGCGGCTCGTCGTCGGCGGTAATATCGGCCTCCTCATCGAGGCCACCCGACAACCATGAGGACAGGAAAAGGTTTGTTTCCTCGAGGACAAGCGATTGGAAGATCTTCGCCGGTGGCAGATCTTCGGAGTTCACGGTCGGGAGAAGCTTGCGCAGCTCGGAGGTGAGGGAGTTCCGGACAAAGACCATCTGCGTCCGCAGTTGATCTAACAACCGATCCAAGAAGGCTTTTAACGTGTACGCGTTCCTAAAAGGCAATCCATTAGGACGCGCTCAGAAACCGAAGATCAATCTTTGCGAAAAAAACTAACCTAAGCGGATTGTCCGTCGAGAAAACTCTGAACACCTTCTCCAAAACCCGCACACACCTTTCCCGGCACAACTTTGCCGCCTCCGTCGCCAACCTCGCGCTCTCCCCCGTCGCATCCGTTCCGCCCCCAACACCTACCCCCAGCAGCACGCTAAGCGCCAACGACGCATCCGCTGCACCCGGCCAGTCCTTCCTCGCCAGCGCCTTCCTCAGCCAAAGAACCGCCGCCTGCTTCCCCTCATCCGTGCCCTTCGCTGCCAGCAGCCCCGCGAGCGCCCGCATGGCCTCCGGTTCGCCCTTTTCCGCGGCCTTTGTAAACCACCGCTCGGCGCCAGGAAGATCGACATCGACCGAGTCCCCGATCACCATGGCGACCCCGAGCTCGAGCTGCGCGCGTACGGAGCCCCGACCGGCAGCCAGGGTAAGCTGCCTGATGCTTTTGGTGGCGTCACCTGGCCCGCCCTCGGTCGTTGGGCGGTGGAGGTGGGAAAGGCGATGGGCGGCCGTGGAGGCCAGGACCAAGTTGGCCTGGTCATCGGAGGCGGACTTAAAGAGCTTCACAACGTCCTTGCGGGTTGGGAGGGATGTCGCGACGCCCGGCCTGTGTAGGCCGAGCTCTAGACATCGAGCGGCCGTCAAATACTGCTTCTCCTCAAGAGCGGCCTCGTAGGTCGTTGCGGCGGCGGCGGGGTCGTCGTACCCGATGTCCTCGAGCGCCGAATAGAAGGAGCGAATCAAGGCGCCTTCGAATTCGGAGGAGAGGGTAGAGTTGGAAGGAGGTCGGTCAAAAAGGTCGATGATGGTTTTGAGGAAATCGCGCGTCGTCTTGAGCTGGGTGGTGGTATTGTTGACGATCTTGTTGTAGGTTCCAGTGATGTTTGCGAGTCTGGCGGTGGCGGTGATGGTCTTCAAAGTCTTTCGACGGGGTATCAGAAACTCGATGAGGGACTGCAGGTCGTCCATATCATTCAATTGCATATTATCTTGGGCGGCGGAGACATAAAATTGCGTCAAGCCTGGGATTGTTCAAAGGAAGTTAGAAAGGTTACAAAGAGCCACTGCAATATTGCCCCAACATACCAGGAATGCCAATCTGATCCTGCACCATCGGCATGGCCTGCCGCTTCCAGTCCGAGTACTTCTTTGCCACATCGCCTCCTCCCTTCGCGTACAGCTGATTCCAAATGTTGTCGAGTTTATTGACGACGAGAATCGGGACGGTGGCGGTATCCAGGGTCTGGCTGATCATCCAACGAGGCACCTAACGGAAGATCGTCAATATCCGGCTCCGGGAGAGAAAAGCACGATCGCAACTCACATTTGCAACTTGGGATTGCGCCACCACAAAGATAACGACATCCACGCTCTCCGTCTGTAACAGCGCCCCCAAATCCCTCGACGGCGTCCGTCCCTCCACCGCAGCTCCCGCCTCCTCGCTTGCCCCATCGGCCTCTGCATTCGTCCCCGCGTGCACTGGCGGACTTAAACTCAGTGCGACGCTCTCCACACATGGATCGCCGACATTTAACCCCGACAAGCTGTAACCCCCGCCGTTACTCCTCCCGGCGCCCGCGGCGGGCGGGACATCGGACGCGATGGTGTCAAAGAAGGAGATGTGCCTTAGCGTCTCGATTTGATGGCTAACGACGACGAGGTCCCCAAAGGCCTCCTGAAAGCGGCGGGAGCGCGGCGGCAAGGGAGTCGGGGTGGCGGTGGATGGGGAGTCGGAGGGGGATGGGCCCGAGTAAAGCGGAGAGTGAAACTTGGAGGAGGTCGCGTGGACGAAGGCGTAGTTGTGGACCGTTACATCCTTTAGAGAGCGGATTAGTTTTGCGTTCATGTGTGACTAGAATAGTGGCAGTTCACACCTCTCCGAACAGATTCTCCTTCCCGATAATCCTATTTAGTACGGCGCTCTTGCCGCTCCCCTGCGGCCCAACAATCGCCACGCTCAAACTCCTTTCCGGCAACATCTCCCCGGCGTTCCTCAAGTCCGCCCGCAGCTTGCTCAGCGCCTCGATGGCCGGCAACATCTCGGTCTTGATCTTCCCCGCGGACCCGGACGCGCTCGCGCTCCCGGTGCTCGAGAACCATGCGAGGTCGCATGAGAGACTAACGCCGAGCCGCATCAGCGCTGGTGAGCGCTCAAGGATCAAGTCGAGCTCCTGTCGGAGGCGGGAGAAGTTGTCGGAGAAAAGGGACCGGAGGTGGACGAGGTCAGACTTGAATTTAGGTAGCTCGCGGTCTTCAAACTCTGTCGGGTCCGTTATGGATGCGGTGGGGGGGATTGTCGTAGACGCTGGTATCGGAGCCGGGACTGGAGGCTTGTTGGCGTCTGTCACGGAGGCTAGAGAGAAGGAAAGGGACGAGGTTAGAATTATGAGTGAGGTCGTTGGTCCTATTGCGCGGTGATTCGCCTTCCAGCATCAATAACCGGCGCACCCGGCGTCAGCATTACAAGCGGGTTCCCCCATCGGCCAGACAATGTTCCGCCAAAGTCGAACTCGATGGCCGACTTGTTCAGGCGCGGACCATTTGACGAGGTGCCGTCAACCGTAGGCCCTCGCGCGTTTGGCCACTCAGGCCCGTCCTGTTCGCTCCTGATTCCAGACCAAACCACGCATCGCCGCCCCGTCGGCTCATTTACAACTCCCCAGCATCGCCAAACTCACTGGAATCACTGGACTTGGCAGCGGGGACCGTGGATGACGAGACGGATGACGTCCGCTCCGGGGGCAGGTGATCATCGGAAGCTGTCGTAGACATCGCGGCGGTCGGGATCGTAGGCCGGGGCCGGGATGGGGATCAGGACGGGACGACGTTGCTGTTTGGTGATGGTGGTGTGGTCGGTACAAGCCGTCCTTTCCTGCCCGATATGGCAGTGGACTAACTGTTGGCGTTCCTTATTCATAAAACGAACGAGTAAAACAGGCGGCGTCGACGACGCTTTCTATTGCTAAAAGAACTCGATTCCCACGCGGCTCGGCGTCCCGGCCACCATCCCTTGCATGCCTGATGTGGAAGGAAAAGGGCAACAGGCCACAGACCAGGTCGCGTCGGGTCCCGTTGCGTCGTGGGCACTGTTTAGCGCGGTACGTTGCGTCCGTGTCCTCGTCAATGCACTCCACGGGTACTGAGCGGGCGTCGCTGCCTCCGAAGATGATCCATGGAGATGCTTACAACCGCTCTATTCGTAGAGGAATCTGCTCTTGTAGCCCGAATTAGCTCGCCCAGCAGGACCCTCGCATTCTTCTCCTTTCCCGGTTACGTACAGATCCAGCAACAGCAAGGCGCTCACCGGCTTTCCGTCATCGCGTAGGCATGAAGCGAGTCGCGCATGCGTGCGGTCAGGTCGCTATCGACACGGAGCGCATCACAGGAGCCAGCATTTTAGGATCCAGGGCGCATTTCGCACGGGCCGACGACGAAGCGGCGACCGGGAATGCAGATTGATGTGGGCGAGGTGGGACTCCGTAAAATCGTCTCACACAAATATCTCGGACTTCATCATCTCCTGGTGATCTGACAGCATTTCCACCATCCCATCGCCATGGCCAAGACAAAGCAGACGACGGCCGCGCTGGCGGAGACGACGACACGACGGAGCATCTTCAGCCGTGAGTCGCCTACCTTCCCTCCCGACGATGATCCTAACCGCTTCCATCCCCAGGCCCCGCTGACCTGTTCTTCGTCTTCTTCTTCCTCCTTCATATCCCGGTCGGTGCCTCACCTTCCCGTCTTTCGTTACTGACCCCTTCATTTTGCGATCAGACGACGCTCCTGATCGGCCTCCAGAACTTCATTCCCGCCGAGCACGTCCCGCCCGCGCTGCGTGATGCGCTCGTGAGCTGGGCTGACCAGAGCGGTGACCCTTGGTTGACGAGGATCAAATATGTAGGGAGACCGCGTGAATCGATTCACTATCCTCTTTTAAACTATGACGCAGGAGGAGCCTCTCCCGGCCTGGTGGCTCGGCATCATCGCGGGCGAGGTCGCGTATCAGCTCCCTTGGTTCTTCTGGTACATCTACATGGCCGTAATCGGTAAACGTTCAACGCTTTTTCATTGCCACGTTTTCTCCCAACTGAGACTTGTCGAAAAACAGATTCGCCCAACATCCGCATACCATCCATCATCTACGCTTCTCACGTCATGACCACCATGGTCCCCATCCTGACCGAGGTCGTGTACGGCTACCCGGACCTGCCCGACGCGCAGAGGACGATGATCCTCGGCGCTTACGTGCCGTACTTTATCGTTCCGGGTCTCTTGCTGTTGAGGATGACGGTCTTCTGGAGGTCTACGGACAAGGTGAAGGCGAAGGCGAAGAAGGAATGAGCGTGCATTGGGTGGAATCGCCCCCGTTTGCCCTTTTGCAGCTGTGTTTTCTCGTTCCAGCTGTGTGTTCATGAGATCTTGGTCAAAGTGGGAATACCTACGTGGTTGTTGGAATGAGGTTTGGACATAAGCGTCTAGGCGAAAGGGAGTGATCGTTTAGTGGACGTTTTATCGTTTCTGTGGTGTTTTTAGGAAATATTTGAGGTGCTTTAAATATGCGGTATCATTTCACGGTTTCGTGAACGTGACCACGGTGGTGGACACTCTGGACCCCAAAGACCATCATGTCCAGCCATGCGATAGAGATCTACCGGCAATCCCAATGTCGACGACGGTGACGCGTCAGAATCTCTCTTATGGAGCCCACGGTCGCAACGTTGAAGGGTGCGTCCCTGTCCGCCACGGGGTTCGCGTCGTCCCCTCCCCTTGCAAGCAGCAACGGGGACCTGAGGGTCGACGGCGCCGACGCGGGCCTCAGATCGGCCGTTGGAGGGACGCAGTCGAACGTGTCGCACTTGTCGCGCGTCTCGGTCGCGATGGTCGCGAAGGTCGTCGGGGCCGAGTTCGAGGAAAGGGACGACGCGTTTTACGAGGAGGCGAGCCTGAAGGGCGTGCCTCTGCGGCCTTGGCATCAATGGGGTCTGCAATACGTTTTTTTTTGAAAACCAAAGTGCTTTTTATCCTTTTTGATCATGGGTCTAATTGTTGAATTCCTTGTTAAAAAGGGCTTCTTGTCGCAATGATGTTTTCGAGTAACTCCCAGTTCTGGTGCGATTTTATCTCGTCGTTCTCCTTGTGATTTACTGTCTCACTTTGTCTGGTCACAGGAACTTCGGTCTCATGAACGGGTGGGGGTCACTGATGGTGTCGACGATCATCTCGAACGTCTACTTCTGCGCGCTCACCGCCGTCTTTACCGAGCTCATGACCATGCTGCCGTTCGCAGGTATTCAACCAAAAAAAAAGAAAAAAAGGGATACGTCAGAGCCTCACACTACAAAACGCAGGCGGGATGGCCTCGTTTAGTCGCGCTGCATTTGGACCTTTTGTTGGCTACGCTGTGGGGAATGCGGAGCTGTGGGAGTACGCCGTGTTCATAGGTAGGAAGATTCGCCCAATGTCGTCAGTATTTTCTTTTATTAAAAAAACACCTTGCAGCCTACGGGACTGTCGTGATCGGGCAATGGTACATTCCGCTTCACTCTTTATCGTCTTTGACTTGACACACAGGGTAACTGCGACAGCTGGCACGTCAAGTAGCCTAGAGCCCTTGTGGTGGGGCATACAGATGCTGGTGGCGTTTTCGATGCAGCTGCTCGGGACCGTACACTACGTGACGCTGCTTCTAGGTCTAGCGGCTGTCTCTGGGCTGGTTAGTGTGCCCCAGACAATTCCTGAGAGTTTGCAGCTAACGAGGAATCAGTCAGTGCTTGGAACAAATCTCGCCCTTGTGTCTGGGTTCGACGTTAGGTGGGCGCTGCTGGGATTCACGAACACGACCGGGAGTTTCGAAAACATCAGCATGGGCTCCGAGGCCCTAGAAGCTGCGTTCCCTCTCGGAGCAATGGGTACCAACTCTCTCTGTTTTTTCTTACGTTTCTCAACTTAATTGGGGCATACGAAGGTGTTCTTAGCTCCCTGCCGACCGCTATATTTTGGTTCATCGGGATCGAATTCCTGCCCCTGATGGCAGAGGAATCTTTGGACTTTGTCAAGGACGCTCCAAAGGTGGTCGCTGCGACAGTCATTCCCGTGTCGATCCTTGCGTGGATGGTCCTCATAATTCAGCCGGCTGTTAGGTACGTCCAAGGCTCTTATTTATGTGCCCCTGATGTCCCACACTTCCATCAGCCCGGGCGCAGAAGCTCTCTCGTGGGCGATCAGTCCGTCTGCAGAGCTGCTTACGACCGCTTTCGGTGGGAATTCGACTGCACAGGTGTATACAGCAACCTCGTTTGCTACATTCATCATTCCGGTAGAGTGATACAAGTGAAATTTTTTATTTAAAAAGACCAATATGTGTTAGGGATACGCTGCAATCTTGACGCTTATCTACGCATTCACCCGCCAAACCTTCTCCGTAAGGCTGTCCCCCTCCTGAGGAAAAAATCACCGCTAAACCGTTTTTTTTTTTTTGTTTTTTCGCTCAAAGCTCGCAAAGGCCGGCTACATGCCCACCTTTATGACAAAAACCCGCCTACCCTTCACAAGTGCGCGGGTCCCGTGGGTGATCATGATGATCTGCATCGTCATCGTCTACCTCATCGCCATCGTCGCCTGGTACGAGCCCGGGAGCGAGATCTCGGTCGCGCTCGGCAACGCCGGGATCATCTACACGACCATCAGTTACATCGTCACGTCCCTCGCCTATATAAAGCTGAGCTACAGTTGCCCGGATGTGAAGAGGCCGTTCAAGATTCCATACGGGTTGGGCCCGTACGCCGCTGGATGTAAGCGCCTTCTTCCCAAGCTTCATGTGCAAAATCCAAAACCGGGGCCAACGTATATCTTCCCGATGACCCTTTTTCTTTTTTTGGCAGACGTCGCGTTGGTTTCTTCGGCATCCCTGGCGTATATGGCGTCTGAGGAGTCGTATCAGCTAGCCTGTGTGATCTGCGCCGTCAAGATCACGCTGTCATTTATCGAGATGTGGATCTTCCACCGTAAGCACTTAGTGCTCTCACCTGAAGGTAAAAATTCTTTCACACGATTTTTTTTTTTTCAATTTGCGCGCCGGTGAAGCATGTATCTGACGCAATATGTTCATCCCCGTCGCTTGCGTGTGGCCAACGTAGAGCAATTCATACAAGCTCACGTGAGCAAGACCGCGCCGCTTACTGACCTCCCAAACGTCAGCCTGGACGCGGTGGAGCATATGAGCCAAAGTCGCAAGTCCCTCGGGCGTGGTTGCTACGGGCCGACACCTCGTTCTGCGTTGGAGGAGAAGAAGGACGAGGATCAGAAGGAGAGCTTGATCAGCGTGAGATCCGTTGGTAGGAACTGTTCTTAGACGCGCGGGCGACGCGTATCGCATAGCCTCTACGGTGCAGGCTTCTTCTGCTTTGTTAATCAATGTAGAAGTTTCTCGGTTCATTCGATGGCGACGGTTGATGGTTTTACTTCCTTATTAAGATGCCCTCGAACATATACGAAAGAAATAAATTGATTGCCTTCATAAAATGAAGTAAAGGTGGGGATGCAGGCGCATCTTCTGCAGTTACAGCTTTCATTTATATTGAACACTATTGAGGCACATACAGAGGTCACATACACCAACATATCCCACATACGAACACAAGTAAGAGATGTACTAGAAAAAAGAAAAAAAAAAAAAGGAAGGACAGGCATCTACAATAGACAAGAGTTTTGGAATAAAGACATAATATGTAGATTCTAGAAAAGGGGGTACATGGCGACAACAAATGGCATACGGCGGAACACGCGTCATCCTTAGAGAACTCAATACAAGCGTTATGCCGACTTCCCCTTCCCTCCAGCCTTCCCCGCACCGCCCAGAGCCTTCTTCCGTTGTGCAGCCAGCTTGGTCGCGATGTTGATGTACAGCCTTATGACGATGGGGTTTAGGTCAAAACATGATGCTTTGATAAGGTACTCGAAATAGAACTCACCCGATCGTGAAAGCCACCAAGTTGAAGAAGGGAAGCCAGAGCGCGGGAGGCAGGAACTGGAAAACCGACGCGCACCCGTGTCAACGTTCAAGAAAAAGAAAGAAAAACACAAGGGCATGCGAGAAAAATGACACTCACGTTGAAAGCGATCGTCTGTACGGTCGGGAAGACGACCCACGTGGTCTTCATGACGGCCATAAACCTGCTCCGGACGGACTTGATGCTTTCAGAGATGTTCTGGCCGGCAATGAGAGCCATCGTGAAGAGGTAGACTTGATAAAACGACGAAAAGTTTAAGTCAATTTCATATCCACACTGCCATCAACCAACTCACCCGAGTTCAATATCGGGCTCACGACCAAGTTCGTCGCGAGCAACTTGGCGATGGCCCAGCCGGTCCCCGTCTTGCCCTTGAACACCTTCTCGAGCTGGGCATACAGGTGATGCCCCAAGGGCCCCGAGATGAACAGGCCGTAGGCCGACATCTTGACCCACTTCCCGTCGACCTTGCCGGTCGTCACCAGGGACGCGATCAGCTCCGACAGGCCGTTCAGGGTCGCGGCCGTCAGGGACTTGGTGAGGATCGGCTTGGTCTGGAGGCCTGGGTTGAGGTGGTGAGGGTGAGGGGGAGGGGGGGGGGGGGGG
>JADGJL010000766.1:0-14138 GCA_027600665.1 Irineochytrium annulatum
TCTTAGTACACTTTATTTGCGAGGGGCGCTGCTGATCTTACACTTATTCTATTACCCAACCCTTCTTTATTGAACGCATTCATTCTAATCTGTTGTTTATTATTGTTTATCGGGCTTATGGCCTTCACCGTTCCGACGCTGTGTTCTTTTTTCTCTTCATGCGTGTTCTTTCGCTGTGAACATTGACTCGGTGGTCGCCCCTGCATTTCAACCAAATTATTTCGTTACCTCTCGGAATGCCTTAATCGCTACTTTTTAGTGTCAAAGAATTCATTCGTATTGGCACTGCGTTCTCTTGCTGTTTCTCTCTACGCGTTTGTGCTTTCGCTGTTTGTCGAGTTGAACTCTTCCACGTTAGTTTTCCGGCTACACACTGGATTCGTAGTTTCGCTTCATTTATTTGTACTTTCGTAAATGGCTGCAGTGCCTAAGTTGAAAACCCATCCGACATTTACACATTTCTCATTTCTCTTCTCCCACCTTAGTCTACTTTCTGTCATTCTTTGATATCCCTTTTCTGATCGTCCCTTTTTAAATCTAAAGTAGTAATCGGGACATCAAGCCAGGGAGGCGAGGGCTGGCGCCGGCGCTTAATCGCTTACACGCCGTACTCGTTCTCTCGACCTTTATGTCCTCTCATCATGCAAACACGCTGTTTTATTGGTTCGCTTTTAATTCTTTATCTCTCGTGCTGAATATCTTTTCTGGACGCGAAAGCGCCCGTTCTATGCCCTGATATTAAACTACCGTTTAAAATCCGTAATAAAGCACTGAAAACGAGCCCAGAACTCGATGCTCCATGCGGCGGGTTTGGTGGTGTTGGTTACGATCGTCACTTCCAGGAACTTTCAGGTGGGTCTGAAGAAAAAATGGACCTGGTTAGAGTCAGACATTTCCACGGAGATATCTTTGGGTTCTGTGCGCGGTGGGTTTTTGTCTTGTACTTGGTGTCCCTGCAAAAATGCGAAAACGTCATGGAAGAAAAAAGGTTCCACGCGATCGAACAAATGCTAACAACTTCCACGTCGATTCTGGCTTGTTTTGCAAGGAAAGCAAAAAATCTCACTGACGTCCCCAGCTCCGCTTGCCGCGCCGCTGTCACTTCGTAACTTCTTTCCTCAGTGCTTCCTCACCCCAGACAAAATCCGCATCCTTCATCTGCTTCCGCCTCATGACCCTCGTCAGAGGAACTCCAACGCATGCTCGAACCCGTCACCGCTCCAGCCTGTAAAAAAAAATTGCCGTCTTCTTCTTGAAGTTAGTCGTCTCAGGCAGCGATAGCAGGACGTCCCTGCTGGTGCGGAACTGTCTGTACCCAACCTGGAGTTCGCTCCGTGTTGGCCAACAATTCCTTTACCTCCCTGCGCTCGTCGTCGGCGTCCGGGTTTAGCGTCGGTGGCGGCGAGTTGAGGAACGGTAGCGACGCGCAGCGCGCAAACTACAATTATCGTGCCCGATACGATCAAGGGGCCGCTTTGCCGCCAGACCTGTAGAGTCACCATACCGAGTTAACAGGAACGCCGAACGCGAAGACCGAATTTAGGGAATATGTGCTATATACTCATGTACCAGGCGTCAGCCAGCGCGTTGTTATCTTCTATTGAGACTGCTGCTGGAAGGTTTGACGTAGGATAATCGACAACCCTTTTGTACCTCCTTTCCCTTAAGTCCCGGCTCAGCCAGCCCAGCTCGATATCAAATCGAAAAATACAGTTAATCGATGTAATATCATAAAGTATACGTTATTCGTTTACGAATTGGGAGTGTACGTGAGATGAAGATATAGTAGTGTCTATGGTTGATGTTCAAAGGGGAGAAGAAAGCGAATAATGGCGCAATGATTGAACGCTATCAAAACATAATAGCAAGCGCGAGGAAGAGTTGGGGACCGATAGCAAAATGTGGATTATATATGCAACCCACGAGAAACGGTGAAAATTAACTAGGAAAACAATGAGCCATTATAAATCATACCAAAGAACGCTTGGTTATCGCACGCAAAATCCGCTGAAAGTAGAAATCGAATGCGACGGCAACGAATCGCACCGAACAGCCCCGTCGCAGAGACCTCCACTGAGACATCTGCGAGATATACTTTCCAAGCCCCATCAAATCACCTCCAACTTCACCTCCCCAACCAACCTCCCCTCCCCGTCGACTTCGGTCCGTCTCCTCATCGTCCCAAGGGCTTCTTCGTCATCATTCCCATTTACCACCAGAATGTCATCCTCCTCTCCATCCCACTCACTCCCATCCCCCCAACCGCTGCTGACCCAGCTCGCCCTCCTTCCATCGCTCACGCAGCTCCTCCTCCTCCTCGACGCGTCCGTCGCCGCCAGGCTCAGCACGCCGGACCCCTTACGACCGATGGCCTTGCCGCCACGCGAGCGCCGCTTCCCGGCGACAGAGGAGGCCCCGTTCGTGCGTCGGGAAAGCGTGGACCGGAGCGACCGCGCGTCGTCGCGGTCGAGCGTGCGGGACGTGTGCGCCGGCGGGTAGTGGCCGGGGACCGGGTGGTCCGTCGGCGGCTCGGGGACGAGCGAGTCGCGCACGGTCGTGGCCGAGCGCGAGAGGGAGAGGGTCGGGAAGGTTGTGAGCTTCTCGGCCGTGAGGGGGTGGGACGGCTGGAGCGTAAGGCGGGTGAGGGCCGTGGTGGCGGTGCCAGTCGGGGAGGGAGGGGCGGAGGAGAGCATGGACGCGGTGTCGTTAGTCATGAAGGAGCCGCGGTGGGAGGAGGCGCCGGCGGTGGACGGCGCCGAGGCCGCCAGGTTGCCGCCAGCGGTTACGATGCGGTGGTAGCGCGGCTTGGCAGCGCGACGCTTAGAGGACGGCATAGTGGAGGGCTCGATCGCGTTCGCAGCGGGGTAGCTGTGGGGGAAGCAGGTTAATATGAGAATATGAAGCTACAGTAAGGAAGGACTAAGATGGCAGTATACATACACAGCAGAAGCCCTCCTCGCGCTCTCCAACGCCGCCAAATAACTCGGCGTTACCATCCCTTTTCCCAAATGCGACCCCGCCGGCCTCTGGACAGGCGTCGGCGGCAGCTCCTTCCCCATCGCCGCCAGCAACAAGGGGTTCGGCGACAGCGCCGCACCCGAGTCGACCCTTGCGAGCTTCTCCCCACCTGCGGCCGCGGGCCTCTCCTCGGCTCTGTTGCTACCCACCGACGCCGCGTCGGAACCCGATTTAATCGGCGGCGTCGGCGACATGGGCCTCCCCGTCAAAAGCTGGTCCATCATTATGCCGGCTTCCCCCCCACGACTGCCCGTGCCCGTCGACCCTGAGCCCGCCCTCGCACGCTGCAGGAAGCGCCCCGATGCCCCGTCCAGCGAGGGAGCCGCCACGGGCTCTGGTGGCGAGGCGACCGAGTCCGCCAGTACGCGGGCGAACCCGTCGATGTTCCGCACGCCTCGCGGTGGAGGCGCGACCCTCCTCCGGCCTCCAAGCATTGATCCCCTTCTGCTCTGCCCGTCGGAGTCGGTGGACGACGGACCCGAACCTGAAAGTTTCGCCTGCAGCCTCGCCCGGATCTTATCGATGGCCGATGCGGAGCTTTTTGGCAGGTGGGGCGTCGCGGGCAGCGGGCTGGCGGCGCGCGTCCTAGACGCAAAGTAGTCGGACCCGCTGTCGTCATCATGGATCGAGACCGTGCCCATTGGCGTCGGGAGCGGGTCGTTAATGGGCCCGCGCGGCCCGAGATTAAACCACCGCCGCTGCGGCTGCTGGGACGGCGACATGGGCCGCTCCGGTTGTTGACGAGGCGGTGACGAGTACGTTGCAGGAGATGATGGTGGGCTGTCCTCCCCCTTCTTCCTCCCAAGCTTAAGAACAGCCGAGATGGCCTGGAACGCGCCGCCGATCCGCGTCTTAGCCTTCCCTCCCGGCAATCCGGACGGGTCGTTGTACATGGGCCGGGACCCTAGGTCCATCGAGAACATGTTTCGGACGGCGGCCGCGCTCTCCGGCGTGATCGCTCTCGGGCCCAAGTCCATGCTGAGGACACCGCGCCCGCCAGGCGTCGGCGTCCGGCGGCCCTCATCGTCAAGGCCTCGCAGGATGGGCGCGTTGGCGCGGATGGTGGCGGTCGATCCCCTGGCGACGGTCGGGGCGGCGGTGGCGCCGACAGTTACGTCCGAGGCCGTGCCGGCGTTGCTGGCGGCGGCGGACCCAGGTCGAGGTGTTTCGGCGGACGGGACGCCGAGGTGTGCGTATTCGGAGTCGACGGGGGAGACCGGGTGGATGGGCGGGAGGATGTAGGCGGAGGCGGGCGGTTGCAACACCTCGATCGGCTCGTCGTCAACCTCGCCACTCCAACCAAACTTCCGGCGGCGCTCGTTCGCTCGCTCAATCGTCTCCCCGGCAGCGTGCGTTGAGGGAGCAGGATCGGCATGGGCCGCGCTGTCAGAACTGCTGACAGTCCGCGCCAGCGATGGGTTCACCCTCCATTCCGAGACGGCGTCCGAACCGTCCGAGTCGTACTCGCCCGTGGTCTCGTCCGCACTGGCTCCTGTCGCGATCCTGGCGTCGTCTAACGCCAGCGAAAGCGCGACGCCGCCGAGCGCCCCAAGTTTTCTGACGGGCTGCCTCCGGGGGCTCTGATAGCTCGCGGTGTCCTCGTCTGAGGTCACGTTTGTTGTTGTGGCGGTCGCCCGGGTCATAAGGGACGATACAACGCTTGGCACGGAGCGCTTCTGCGCGCCCGACGCGAGCGAGCGCGACGCGAGGTAGTCGTAGAAGGCATTGGGGGCCTCGAGGGTGGAGTCGGTCGAGCAGGAGGTGGTGGTGTCGGTGTTGGCGCCGTTCGACCCGGGAGCGGCATGGGACCGCTCGAGGTCGGAAAGGAGGAGGGGTGCCTGCGGCGCAAATGGGAGTTGATGCTGTTGAGGTTCGGCCTCTGAACCCTTTTCCGCAGCGGCGAGAGAGGGGATGATTGTCGTAGTCTGCGGTGCGGCCGCACCCGCAAGCTCGGCAGTAGATGCTGTCTTTCGAGAGAAATTGGCGAGCCGGTCAGACCACTTGTTCAGTGGTGCAACCGTGTTTCCACCGTGGCCCTGCTGGGCCTCAATGAACTCCTCCGTCGGCATTGCAGCCGAAGATTGCCTGCGCGTGCCCTGCATCCCATTCAGACGGGCAAGCCCTTCCGGGCGCGGGGTGTCCAACGAGAATGCCCGCGCGGCAAGCTCGCCTTCCATTGTAGGCCCACCAGGCGACGAGGCGGAGGCTGGTTGAATGGGTGACACGGCCTGGTCGCGGCCGTCGACGGACGCTGCCGAGGTCGAGATCGCGGCCGGTCGAGACCGCAGGCTGCCAAGAAGCCGCGAGCCAAGAGTGTCCTTCGGGACGTTCCGACGGACGTCGAAGACCGGTGTCGCCGCCGAAGAGGGCGTGGGAACCGGAGATGGCGAGACGATAGCGGTCGTCGACAGGGACGCCGCGGACGGTGAAGGGGACGACGGCGGCTGCATAACCGGCCGCGGAACGGAGACCGAATGCGGCTGGTGTCCTGACGACCCCGAGGCCGACCTCGTCAGCAACGGCGGCATGTTCATGCTGACGGCTGGCTTTAATGCGAAGTTAGAAGTGGCCCATTGCCCATGAAGAGGACCCACCAGGTGCAGGTGTTCCGTCCAGATTTCAGTGCGACGCGCGGAATATCGGAGACGGCGAGAGCGGGGTCCAGGAACGGGCGACGATGTCGGGGACGATGGCCTGGGCTGGGGGTGTTCCAGGTGGAGGTCGTGTGAATCGCGGTCCAAAGGCGCCAAGTGTTCAGAATCGATATCACCCTTTTGCCGCCTCTTTCAGACCATTTCATCATCAGTTTCGTCCCTTTAGCCCTTCATCGTCATCGTTGAATCACCTCCCCTTGAAATCATCATCACGAGGGATCTCGACTGCGCCCTTGTCGGTTGTTTTTTGAACCTTTGGGTGGTACATGTAATACACCTGCTATTTTACTTGCGAAAATCATATTCAGCTCTTCATCCTCGTCATCCCGTATCTGAACTTGGACAGCCTCCCGGCCGCGGGAGGTGCGCCAACGCTCAGGTCGATAGCGTCGCCTCCATCCGAGTCCTCGTCCACCGGCCCATTTGCCTGAATCGGGAGCATCATCGGCAAGTTACTGAACAGTTTCCTGACCGGCCGCGCGGGCTCCTGCGGCGGCAAGACGCGAACAGCATCGCTGTCTTCCGACCCGTCGCTGCCGTCGTCATCAAGTATAATATCGGGAAGCCCGTCCACCCCCAATGGGGGCGCCGCATACTTTGCTAGCGGCGGACTTCCCGCCGCCATCGCGCCATCGCGAAGACCAGGTGAGTTCTGCAACTGATCCAGCGTCGCCATGAAGTGGGAGAACTTGTTGTTCACCGGCAGCGGCGGTGGCGGCTTGTGGACGTCGTCAAAAGTCGTCGAGAGGTTGGAAGGTGGGGAGAAGTGAGTATTTCCAGGCGGCGGCGGCGGCGGCTCGTCGAAAACGGCTGGGGGCAAGGGAAAAAATTTTCTGAACACGTTTGTCTCCGCAGGCGCCTGTCGGACTCGTTCTGGTGTCTCGTCGTGAGCGGAAAGGTTGTCGTCGAGGGGCGGTGTGTTGCCTCGCTCCCTGTCGTGCCCATCAACAACTTCCTCACGGTCGCGCTCACGTACTTCGGATAGCCTGCCGAAGAGAGTGGGCCGTTTTGGCTCTGCCGGGCCTAACGCCTGCTCGCCTGCTGGCCAAAATCGATGGCGGGGTAATGATGGCGGGGCCGGTTCCGTTTTATTGGTGAATTCCAGCGGCTTTGTCATCGATGCCAACCCGATCGGGTCCCGGCGGCGGTGGAACAACCTCACCGACTCGTTTTCGTGATCGTAGACGTCCAGTGGTGCCGCCGTCAACGCTGATCCGGTTGGATCCCGTGTTTCCTTAAGCCCATGAGATGGCATTACGTCGTTGTCCCGCACCGTCTCAACTCCCGGAGCGGTAGCAGCTGCCATCCCGTCGTAATCGAAGGACATCGGCTTGGTCTTCGTCGACAAACCGACCGGCTCAGGCAACGCCTCGACACCCCGAAACTCCAGTGGCATAAGCTTCGATGCCAATCCGAAAAGGTCCCCGCCATCCCCGACACCATGAGCAGCACATTGCAACCCAACAGGAAGATTTTTTGGGGTATTCCGCGCCGGACCTTTAGCGTCCTCCCCCGCTTCGCCGTCCCCGTCACTTTTGCATTGTTCGGGCGAAAACAGAGGTTCGCCGTCCTCCATCTCCAGGAGTTCCGCTTCAAATTGCTCATCGTCCTCGAATTCGTCCTCAACGGGGAGGTCGTAACGCCTAGGAGGGAGCTGCCTAGGCGCTGGCTTTTCCTCCGAGTCTCGGAGCTCCGCTAAAACGTCCTCGTCGATTGTGCCGTTCTCAATAATATAACCGACCTCCGAGGCCTTGTAACGGTTACTGGCATGATCTGGGTGGAAGCGGTGTAAGCCATTTAAATAAAGCGAAGGAAATAAAATACCTGCATGTTTGGTAAGGAACTCAAGCCATAGTTTACTCGACTGCATATTCTGCCGGCTCCCCAAAACCACGAGATGGCTACACGAAGATTAAAAAGGTCGAAGCACTTGTGCATACCGACGAGCACGCGTCAACGACACGTTGACTCTCCTCGGGTCATCGATAAATCTCGTGCTCGTTGTCCGTACAGTTCCGACGATGATGATAGCCTTCTCTGCGCCTTGAAAGGCGTCCACGGTCGAGACTCGAACGTCTGCCGCGCGAGGGTAGCTCCTGAGCTCGTGTTCGATCATCTCCGCCTGCATCTTATCTGCCCCGTTCATTCAGCGATAATCTAGCGCAGCAGGTAGCATTCAGATCAACTCACAGAATGTGATCACGCCAATTTCCAACGGGTTGATGTCCCGATCTACTAAGGTCCTTACAAGCTTGCCGATCACCATGATCTCCTCCACGTTTGAGAAGCTGCCGCCCCTTCCAGCCTCCTCACTCCCACGAACGTCGATGAAGGTTAGGCTCGGCAACTCTTTGATGACCCTCCTGAGCCTGTCCGCGCTTGTGCCCATTAAAAGCCTGTCCCCATAGAATAGCGTGTTCGCCACGGCCCCGATCTGCGGGTGACAACGGTACTGTGTTCGAAGGAGAATGGTTGGAACGCCTAGCATAGAGAGCCGCTCGAACAACGTTCGCTCAAGCGAGCTCGCAGGACTCCGGCAAGGCGTGTTGACCGTTGGGGGCAGCTGCAGCGGATCGCCGACGAGCAGAGCCTTCGAGCACTGAAAGCGGCAGATGGGCAACAGGGATTGTGGCTCCGTCATCTGTTCGTTGTCGTCAACGACGTTCGCAATTGAAGGCTTATTGTAAAGTACAAACCTGACTACACTCGTCGAGTATTATGATTCCAAACCTACGCTTATCGAGAGATTCGAAGGTCGTAGCGCTGCAGGTGACGCCAACAACCGGGACCAAAGAAATCAGCTCGCGATTTTGATTGGCTTCAAAGCAAAGAGATAAGTTCAACCATTAGCAGGAAAAACATACTTTGAAACTTTTGCAGTGCTTCTTGAATAGCTGGTAGCGAAGTGTTAGTTGTTGATATTGTTTAATGTCAGACTCAGTACACTTTCGTTCCGAGGGTTGCAGATTATCCTGCTTCAATAGCGACTGCAAATCAGCCACATCTGTTTACGTTAACTCCAATAGAATTATTAACCATACCTTCGCTTTCGTTCTTCATTTGTTGCGCAGTGTACGGAAGTACACTCTTCGCAATCTTTTTTAAACTCCCAACGCGGACGAAGTTTGTAAAGTTGTACTTCAAAAGGCCCGTCATAATCCGGTCGACTGCGACTGTCCAGAAGAGTTAAGGGCTTCGTGCACGGCAGACGAAAAAGGGGGAATGACAAATCTATGACCATTAAACATACCATTAGTGTTTGCCGCCACCATGATCTTATAATCGTCGTCATCCGGCAAAAGCCCCATGTCAATGGCCCTGCAAACTTTGTTGGCGTCAGAGTCAGCGGAGTCTCAATACTCCCTCACCATAAATGATAACAACGCAGACCAGAGTTGACTTCCCCGACCCGAAGACCCCATGCACGAGAGTAATGGGAGTACCCGTCCCCAGCGACCCCGCGAAGAAGTCCAGCACTCGCCCTTGATCCTCGTTCAGGCCAAACTCGACCTTGATCGATTCAACAAGTTCGTGATGTCCCTCGCGGAACTCTCCAATCTCGACGGGTCCTGCCGTGGGTGAGCGCCCCTTTAGTAGGAAATCGACGAGCGGGCTAGCCTCGATCTGCTCTTGGAGCACCTGCTGCTGGATTAGCTCCGACATCGCGTTGACGGTGCGGAGGGCGAAGCCTTGGACGTAAGGCTGGTTCAGCGGAAAAGTCTTCTGGGCGGCGTCTCGGTCGCGAAAGGTGAGGGGCGCCAGCTTCAGTAACATGTTACAATATCACTTCTTGATTAGACCGATATATACCTCGACAGTGCCGCTAGAGGAGACGCCGTAGAAGATAGAGCGCGCAAAGATCACGTTTTTGAAATCTTCCGAATCCGATAAGATCCAAATGGTGTCTACAGTGACGTTAGTATTACCAAAATTATCGATAACTACAATGACCTTTAGAGTACATCGAATGATGCTCCTTGTTCATCACAGTAGCAATGACGTTGTGCTTGCGATCCTCCGTAGGCACGTTTCCGCCGCCTCCGAATAGAGCCCCCGACCCCGACGGTCGTGATAAAACTACGTTTGAATAGTAAGAGATGTCGCGGGCCCTTAGATACGACTCCAGGTTGCGAATTTGGTTGTTTTGACTTGTCTTCACGGAGTGGAATTGCATGGCCAGCGTAGTCACCTGCACACCTCAGCCCTCTTCAAACCATTCGATAACTGAGACAAACCTGGAGCTGAAGATGCTCAAAAATCGCACGAAGAAAAGCATCCTTATAAGCGTCGACCGACGCCTGGCTGGAGGTTAATATCTCCCGCCGGCAAACGCACATCCTAACGACTTACAAAAACGGTCGGGATCATCCGCACTCTAGTGATGCTGTCCCGCTTTAACCGAGCGCAAGTATCCGCCGGCGGGAAGTTCAAAATCGGCACGAACGGATGTAAGATCTTCCTAAACGCCGAGAAAGGGGTCAGTGGCGACTCAAAAGGAAACATCCTCGCGGACGCACCGTTTCTTCTTCGCAGACGCGGCACCCGGCTTTAACGAAGCCTTAGCCGGAGTTTCCGTCTGTGCGCGCGCCTTCACTTCCGGCCTCAGTGAGTCGTCGCGCCAATGCGTTGTTATTTCAACGGGCGGCGGTCCCTGCGGCGGCCTGACAGGTTCCGTAGCCCGCTGCGCATTAGCCCCAGCGCTATGCGAGCCGGAATCTCTTGGGCGCCTTGGCGGCAGGCTGGCAATAAGTTCTGGGTTGATTTCGTCTTCTCGCGCGTCACCCCAATGCCGTACTCCGCCGTCGTGGCGTGGTGGTGGCATGTTGGCGGGCGGACGTTTCTGCGGCAGCCTGATGGTCTCGTTGCGCCAGGGCTCCTGGATCATCCTTGCTTCGGGTCGTTGAGCTTGTAGAGCAGTCCAGGTGGCGGCCGGTCGCTTCGGGTACGAGGGTGCCGGCGGAGCATCAGAGGGAACGGAAACGCCTAAGGAGGGTCCCGGACAATCCTTATCAAGTAAATTAGCAATGCAAAAGAAAGTAGAACATAGTCCGTACCCGCCTCCCATTATCTTCGCCCAAACCCGCCCCATCTTGTCTCGCCACCTCCCTCAAAGGGCCAATGAGCTCCTCCCTTATCGACTCTGTGTTGTCGGGGACGGGCGAAAACTCCTCCTCCCTTCCCAGTAGCGGCGGCGGCCTGGAGCTCGAGGCCGCCGGCATGAAGGTCCTCGACGACTGACGGCGCAAGCCCGTCTTCCTCCCACCGTAGCCCGAGGCAGCGTTTTGGCCTAATGAGAAGGGTGGAAGTCCTGTGTGAGCAGGGACTAACGCACGGGTGTTCGAGAAAGCAGAGGTACCTTGGCTGGCAAACGGCTGCCGCTGGCTATACGGCTGGGGCCTGCTATAGTACGAGTCTACAGCGGCGCTCCGGGACGGGGCGGCGACCGTGGGTGCCTCGACGGTTACAAGATGCGCTTAAGCCCAAACATCAGGAAAACAAATTGTAACAAAGCGATCATCCAGCAACAGTCCCATCTCCAGCTTAAGCGCAGAAGAAACATTCAGCGACTTACAATCGAAGTGTATCTCCTCGTCCCTCTCAATCACCTTCCCACGGATATGCATTTGGTCGATTCGGCACTTGCTCTTGTCGAAAAGCGTGAGCTTGTGGTCCTTGTACGAGAGAAAGCCTGGCGGGTGTATGGGAGTTGGTGCATCGACGGAGGTGGGGGAAAACGGACGACGAGTTACATGCGAGCACTAAAAGAAATGGATCGAACCCACCGTCCAACCAAGACTTGACCTTTTTCTGCCTGTTTCCGACGACGCCGAAGAAGGAGGGAAGCCGTGAGCTTGACGCCTGGACGGGCGATGCCGCCAGCACTCACTTGTAGAGGGCCTTGACATAAAGGCATGTCCAGAGCTCTCCCTCCATCGCAGACACAGCGCCAGGTGTGGCTGCTGAAGATCAGGTAATACCGCCCAAGTCCGAGGTGCTGACGGGCTTCCAGGTAGGCGATGGCGATGGCGACGGGATGATGAACTCAGAATGAACTGCAGACCATCGGACCTGAATGAACGAAATCCACTTCTTCCAAGCCTGTCGGTCGCCTACCACGACGACAACGGCAACAAGCAATCAACCGCCGAGAACCTTCCGGCCACGATACAGGCAATCTGGACCAACGACATGAATCGAGATATGCCCGAACCGCTCAACTCGCCGACGCTTTGCGGGAATGAAATTGAGGCCCCCTCCTCCCTTTGACGCGACAGCGCGGGAGGTGGGGATCCCGAGCATTGCAGGTGTCGTTGAGCTCATAGGATAACCTCTTGGCGCGGCAGGCCCGTAGCTGCCCTACGAATCCCGCCACTGGATGCTGGCGCTCGGCTTCGGACGTGACCGGTGTGCTTGCGCGTCTTTCCGACGATTGAGCGCTCTTAAAGCAACGGGATTCCAGCTTGGAGCCAACTGCCGCATCATGGTCAGCACCGTCTTGTCAGTCTGGCCTGCTCCTCCAGGTTCCTTTCCCCTCCATTCGGAGCGGCGGACGGTTTAATACCGCTGGCGTCGCGATCGGTTGGGGGTGCGCCGAGCTGCCCAAGCGAGGAACTTTGGTATTGAGTGCTACATTCCACTCCTTTCACCGGGAGCCGCCTAACGTGGAGCTGACAGGTTCTATCATTTTTGTTATCCTCCCGGTGATGACAAAAGCCAAGCCCGACCGGGGCGCGTTCTCAAAATCTCTCTACGACGACGAAGTTGACCCGTTGACGGAGTTCAAAAATGCAGGCTAATGAAGAATGTGGCTTTTTTTTTAGACTTCCCGCATTGAAGGACAGCATAAGTAGGACGAGTCTGTCCTCGAGATCGCCAACAGGACACGGGCATGATGGTGCTTGAGAAAACGCCGTTTGCCATCGTGATAATATTTTCGAGAGTTAATAAGATGGACACGCGGATCGTCATAAGTACTATCATGCTAAGTTACTATATAATGCATCTTCTTTTTACTGGCCATCGTCTCAAAGGGGCCCTCTACGACATCAACCTAACGACGACCTTTACTTCGACCGCCAATACCAACATTTTCCGGCTTTAGAATAGGAAGTCGAGGATTACCTTGGCTTATCGTTGAGGAAAAATGTTTAAATTATCAAAGAATATTCTGCACCCCTTGCGTCTTATCGTACCTTCTCCTCTAGTAGGGCAAAATGAAATTAAAAGAACTTACTGGGCACTCCTGAGGACGACGGTATTGTTCTCTTCTCTTCAAAATCGTTGCGTCCAGTGACGACTACGTTTGATACAATTGTTAGAGGATAGAGAGTTTTTCACTTGTTTAAAAACACGATACTGATTTTAAAACCATCAATTGAAGCTCGGGTAAGTTTACAAGTTGTGCCGTTAAGCGAAGTCATGTGGAGTTCGCGATTCGAGTTTGCGACTCGGTGCAACATCCACTTCCTTACTTCAATATTAAAGACAAAGGCGCGGATCTGTGTATCAGTTTATTCATCTCCTTTTTACAAAGGTCGTAACCACTAAATAATAGAGCACATTCCGAAAACCCTACGTCTACAGGGAGCGAAGGTCGGCGTTGATGGCAGCAGGTGCTTCTGTAGGCAACTACAACCACATGTACGGGAGAGATACAGTATGCGCTTGGGAGGTATCATCGATCATAGGGTTTCGTGAGGTTCAGATTCGTTCTAACCATCACTACCGTGCCACCCCAGTCCACCTGCAACCCCCGTCCCTATCCCTATCCCGAAGGCTCTAACAGCGGATCGGTCAATGCCCCAAAACGGGGATCGGAGGCCAATTATAAGCAAGGGAGGTCATAGTGCAGCCCGATAGCAGAATTGCGCAAGGTGGTAGGGGACAAACACCTTCCGAGTGCGGAAACAAACAGAACAACAACAGCCCTCAATCGCCCCAACCAAGAGAAAGTTTAAAAAATTAATATCGAACGATCTATCCACGGGGCCTTCCGTTCGACCACAAAATACAAGAGATAAAAGGCATAGCAAAGATCCCCCTCCGAACATCTCAAAAAAAAAAACACCCAAGGCAGCCGATCAACCCACTGGCGCCACCACAATCTCGACCTCATCCTCATCACCCAGTTTCCGATTCTGGTCCAACTCAGGATCCGCGACAAAGCCCTCGTCAGACGGCTTCGGCGACCCCTCTCCCGCTGTAACACCCTCCACCGCAGGATTAGCCGCCCCCGCCGCTTCCGGTGCAGCCCCAGTGCTCCCTGCCGTCTCATCCGACGGCCGTCCGCTCCCGCTGCCCGACCCCTCCGTCACGCCGTCTTCCCTCGTTGTACTTAACTGCACCCGTATTGCAGGCGTCACCATCACGTTATTCTGCATGTAAAACCCTCCCCCATTCCCTGCCGCCCCGGAAACCGGCGCGGATGCAGCCCCAGCCACGGGCCCGCCGGCCCCGCCACCGTAC
>JADGJL010000767.1:0-14134 GCA_027600665.1 Irineochytrium annulatum
CCCTCCGGTCTCTCCACCCGCGCCCCCTCTCGTCTATCGGTACTCTCTCACCGAGACCCAGACGACCTCGAGATGGTCGAGGTCTCGGACCTCAATACATCATCCACCGACTCACCGGTCATGACGATCTCCATCCCGCTGCGACCGAACCTGACCGCATCGCCGTCCGCCGTCTCGCTCTTGGCGACCACGCCCCCTCACACTCCGCCGATCGCGGGCGTCTCCCCTTCGTACGCGTCCCGCAGGTTGTCGTTCGCGTCCGAGACGCCCGTGACAGTCATGGCCGTCCCCGGTCGTTCCGGCAGGGAAAACAGGAGGAGCGCGACGCCGAACGGATCGCCGTCTCTTTCAAACGCTGGGCAAGGCGGGGGTTGGTGGCCGTGGTCGACGACGGCGGCAGTGGAGGAGGTGGAGGGTATGTCGGTGCGGACAAGGTCGCATTCTAGTCTGCAGAGATTAATGATGGATACGGCTGCGGTGGGTAAGGATGATGTGGTGGGGTTGCCGTCGCCGTCGCCCAGCACGACGCCGGGGGAGGAGGATGAAGAGGTGGAGGTGATTGCGTTGGCTGCTGAGGCGGATCAGGTGGTACCCGCGAAGGTGGACATGTCCCCACCGGGTGGGACGTCGCCGACTCGGCCCAGCGCGCCGTCGTTCACCCGCTCAAACCCTCCAATTAAAGGGGCTATGATCGCGTCCATGGTGAAACGCTTCTCGATGCTGGCGGCAGCTGCGTCCGGTACACCACCGCCGAAGGGAGTTGGAGCCGCGGCGGCCGGTATAGGCGCGCGAGGAACCGGGCCGGGTTTCAACATGCTGAGGACCCCGACCGTGTCGGCCGCGGTCGTGGCGGACGAACGAGTCGAGGGTTCGTTTAGCAACAATCTGAGCGTAAGAGCTATGAGCACTTGATGTGGTATGCGACCGGCTCTTTTTGCTACCATTAATACTATGCATTTGCATTATTGTGCGTACGTGCTTAACGCGGCTGATTACCATTACTATGCATTATAATTGAACAAGTTCGAGAAATTGGCAGGATATGTATGGGCCTACACATACAAGTCTTGCATATTCCCTAATTCCGTCATCATTTCAATTACTTATCAATCAGCCGTCCATTCACACATTTCCTTGACGTTCTGGTTATTAAGGTGGGGTCTTCGAGGCTCGAGCGGAACGTACGACCAATCCGATGCATGTTTATCGTCGACGGTGTCGTTGACGATGTCGAGCTCGCCGTCATAAGGCACGGCATCCGCAGCGTCGGTCGGGCGGATACGCGCTCCCCCACAGACTGTTGGTGACTTGGGCTGTGCGCGTCCAGGTCTCGACTGATGGAATGGCCTTGATTGCGCTTGACAGGCTACAAGTACGGTCGCCAGAGACAGTCATTTTGCAGTGCTGATGTCAGGGCAATGGCGACACCTGCCGAAGCCTTGTGAACCTCGACGACTGCTTCAACCAGCCTGTAAGGAGCGCCAGCGCCGGTTTAGCGCTCGGTGGCGTTCCGGAGCGCCACGCTGAGGCGATAGTGGCGTCGCGGAAGCCGAGTTATCGACATTTCTACGTCGAGAATCCATGTAAAGCAGTTGGTCACCACTTTTCAAGCGATGTTCGATAACAAAGATACGTGCCAAACGGGAATAACGTTTAGACTGGGAAAACACTTAAAATGCATGCAACGGAGCGACGGAAATGAAGCAGCTCCTTTAAGGATAACTGCTTGGCAAGCCCTTAACAGGGTTTCCTTCATAAGTTGCAGATACGAATAGCGTGTCAGTCATTTTACGTTTGAAGTTCCACCCAATGGCGGTAAAAACGGATGTGGAGGGAGGCGCCCTCCTCCTCGGTTTCCAGCGAGCTGGCTAAGATCGCCAACATAGAGCTGCCTGGCTAAGGTCGCGACCGTTCCGACATCCGCCTCGCCGCCGGGGGATCGCCCGTTGCGAGGTCCAGCGCCGTAGCTCGGTGCTTCCGCATCAAGCACCCTGTGCGTGGTGGTCAAAGTCGACCCTTGAATTGGGTGGCAGCGGAATCCAGCATTGGAGCTGGGGACGGCCTAGCCGCTGATTCTTCGCTCTGGGACGCCCGTCGCCGACCCACCTCAACCTCGGCACCCCTTCATCCCACGACCGACGGACTGCAATGCACAGGGCTCGGAGGCGTCACGTATCACTGGCATGCTGTATCGGAACACTAGAGCTGATGGGAAACCCCGCCGCGGCGTCGCGGCTGAGGCGGCAGGATACCGGCGGACAGTCGCTTCCCCCGCTTGACCCCCTCGGCGCGGCTGCCACCGGACCGCCTATCTTTGCAACAGCTCCAGTCACCGCCAACCCGCAGCCCGCCGCGTCGGACTCGGGCGACTCCTCCAACCTGGCCGGGAGTCGTCAGGGCATCATCATTATTAGCCTCTGCTCCGCAATCGTCCTGCTCATCGTCCTCGTCGCCGTCATCTGCTGCCGGGCCCGTAACTCCAGAAGACGAGCCGCAACTAGCAGAGCAGGACACCACCCGCTCACGTCCGCGTCGTCCTCTGTCGGCGATGCATCGCGAACAGCAGATAACCCACCCACCAACCAGCCTTTTAAGCACGGCCATCACCACGTCACCCCTGTCGACATCGCACTATCTTCACCTGGAACGACCGTGATGAGTCAGGTCGACAACTCCTCCACCTCCGTCCTGGGATTCGATATCACTCCGACGGCCTCCCCGCAGCCAACGACGCGATCCGGAGACAACCCGAGGCGGACGAGCAGCCTGCGACCCATCAGGCCAGAGATGCACCTCAGTCTACCACCGAGACCACCGCCGGAGGCCATGAGTCCTGCTGCATACAGGTCCCCGAGATCCACAATCACTGTCGGAACGTCCATGACGCCACCGTCAAGACCGCCGCCGCCGCCTGATTGGCAGCCCGTCAGCCCGTCACCGACGTCGGCGGGTGTGCCTCCGCTGCCGTCCCCGCTCGCATCCGCGCGGCAGAGAGGACAACTCGGCACATTAGGCACGAGCTATCACGACTATTCCGCGCCTGACAAAGATAGACTGAGCATGTCTTCCTCGACAGCCACGAACCGCAACTTGCAACAACCCCTGGCCATCAACACCACCACTTCGTCGCTAGCGCCGACCATAGGACCCAGCACGGGCGGCAGCGGCGTCAATAGCAACGGCGGGAGTTATCAGATCGACATGGTCAGGAACGTCATCATTTCGACCACGACGCAGCAGGTCGTCCGCTCGATCCCGCCTATACCTCCCGTTCCCGGCGTTGACTTCCGACGCAGCGCGGACGGCGGCGGCGTCGCACCGCAGCCACGATCCGCTGCGCCGTCCGCCCACTCCAACTCGGGGTCATCCGCGTCCGCCGGCTCGATGCCGTTCCCCGTGATGCGGAAAGCGCCGTCGGTGATGTCGAAGCTTTCAAGTCGGTCTAGCTCGCGCGTGCCGATCGACTACGTGATCGAGCCCGTCGAGGTGCCGGGGATGCCGAGCTTCCACTTGGCGATTGTGGGTGAGGGGTTCACACCGATGGAGGAGGATGAGATCGCGCTGAAGCTTGGGGACGTTGTGCAGGTGCATCGGGTGTTTGATGACGGGTGGGCGTATGGGGTGAATAGGAACACGTTTGACACGGGCATCTTCCCCGTGGTGGTGCTTTCGGGGCTGTGAGAGACTGTCATTATCTGTGGGTATCAAACCCAGCGGCTTTATTGTTTTATTCCTGTTTTTATTTATGAGTTTTGAGGTTTGCGTTTGTGATTTCTTTACACGGCTTTGTCACTTTCGTCAGTTATATGCGTACATTTTTGCCCCAAACTTATTAATGGTTTAAATTAATGTTCTTGGTAGCGTCGCTGACTGTTAAAAGGTGCACATAATACGTAGAAACATTTGCATTATCGAGCCACACCTTCAGACAGAATTGTTGACATTAGCGTGTGTGCGACCTTGACGTCAATGTCTTACCATCACAGCGATCCTGCGGGCCCTTACCAGCACCAGGACTACGGCCAGCACCAGCAATGGGCCTCTAGCGGCAACACCTACGATCATGCTGGCCATGCCGGCCAGGCCGGCGGCCAATACTACAACAATCCGACCTCCTACAATGACCAACCTTATCAACCGCAGCAGCCGTCGACCATGACTGACCACCAGTACGGCGGCGGGTCCGCTTACTCCAACGCCGGCAGCGCTGGCGGGTACTCCAGCGAGCCGATACCGCCGCCCCCTCAGCCCACACAGTCCGTCAACGCCGGAGGGTATGAGAGGGCCGCATACACACCGGGAGGAGGGTATGATCACTACGATCAGCGGCCGCAGGGGTATGGGGGTCAGCAGGGAGGGGCGTATGAGCCGTATGGACAGCAACAGCAGCCGTATCAACCGATGGGATACCCGCCGCAACAACCCCAACAGCAACAGCAGCTGCAGCGGCAACAGCCGTATGGATCCACGAGCATGGCCTACGCCGAATCCGCGGCTTTGCCACCGACTGTGGCGTCGACGACCGAGCCGAGTATTTTCTCGGTGCCGGACAGCATGAAGCAGCGGCCGCCAATGCCGGCGTCAGGCGCTGGAGCTTACGACAAGAATGCGGCGGCAGGAAGTGGGGCGGCGGCGGCGGCGTCGGCGCTAAGGACAAACGGCGGGGCGGGGACGCCGGCAAGGGGCGGATACCCGGTGCCCTTGAAGGAAGTGGATGATTCGAGGTTTCGGAGATATAGGTTCGTATCCTGGAAGGTTTTCGTTGATTACCTCCTATGCTGCTTTGCTGACCGCTTGTGAACAGGAACAACAGCTGCTGCCGCGGCTGGCGCTGCTGCCTTTGGATCATTCTCATCTTTATCCTCGCGATCGTGGCCGTGGTGGTGTTTTTCCTTATCTATGGAATCCGGATCCCGAAAATCACTGTTCAGGGCGTTACGCTCGACCCCAACAACCCATTCTCGGTTCGACCGCCGTTCGACGCCTTCAACATCTCGCTGCTGATCAACGCGCAGGTGGAGAACAACAACTTCTTCAACCTGCTTTTTGATGAGATCGATGTTGATGTGAGTTTATCTCCTTTCGCTTCGAAGTCGATGTCGGCGTTCTTTGACAAACTTTAATATAGGCTTACAACTCCAACTTCAACTCCGGCAACTCCCCAATCGCGCACGGCCAACAAGGCAACTCGACGGACCGCGTCAAGATCTTCGGCAACGCCAAGACGAACGTCACGCTGCCGACGACGATCGCGTACAACAGCACCAAAGATCCCGGTTTAACTTTTTTGAATTACCTCCTTAACACGTGTGACGGCGGGGCCGCAAGCAACCAGCTTGCACTGAACCTGAAGGTGTATCTGCACTTCACCTTGATCAGCTTCCTGAAGTACGCCCCGTCCGTCGATGCACCGGTGTCGTTCGCATGCCCTGCATTATAGGACTTTGGACGTTGAGACCGTTTTGGGTTTCCGTTTGTACGTTTCTGCTACATTGTAATTGATCGCCTTGTTCTTCGTGCAATGACTCTTTCGGTGTCTTTCATATAACAATGAAATCATGCTCGCTTTGGCAGAGAGTTGTGCAGATGGCAGGAATCTCCTCAATAGAAATTAATCATCGAACCATCTTCTTAAGGCTGACGAGCCTCCAGCGACTTGAGGCTTCTCGGCTTGCACAGCACACAAGACTCAGGCTCCCTCGTGGGGTTTTATCTGTAAATCTTTATTTGCACCTAAGCGACTTCAACTTAAGGTATAGCTTTCTCGCGCCGAATCCGGCAATGACGCGGGCGCCGTGGTGGTGTCGGATTAGATGATGCGTTTGGCGGCTGCGGGTTCGGCAACGCGATGCGAGCAAACGAGGAAGCTGTTGAGTGATAGCGTTTGAAATGCAACCCTTACTAGTAAATGTTACCAAATGTGACGGAGTAAAAGGCCGCAATGGGCGACAAGAAACGTTGGTTTACATACAGAATGTGTTTTTCAACCTTCTCCTGATGTGAGCAAGTTGAGCCCGACAGACAAGAAAGACGCGAGTTTTTAAGGAATTTCGAAAGTGAAGAAAAATGTTGAATTCTTCTCACATAGTGGGAGCACCAGTAAGTGAAAATCGTACGCCCCATTCCTCAGCCCTGCATGCATCATGCGCGTATTTTGGAGGTGTTCCCAAACTTCACGTACTGTCTGGGGTGCACCAGCCGTCGTCGCGGCACTGCGGTCTCATCAGCTGCGTGCGAGCACAAAGCCGTAAGACATCAATCCCTTGGCTTGTAGTGAAGGAAGTCAAAAATAGCCCGCGTCGCGAGGGGCCGCATAAGAGCGAGCGACTGCTGGCCCACCCACCGTCGCAGCCATCTCATCACCTGCTTCCTGTCCCCACGGCGGCCGTCCGTTGCATTTTCTCTGCCTCATTAGTTTTCACGCGACCTCGTTCGACCGACAAGATGGATCCAGAGCAGCAGAACCTCAGGATCAGGGAGAGGACACTCCTCCGGAAGCTGGACTTGAACCTCGTGCCGCTCGTCGCCCTGCTTTACCTGGTGAGCCTTCGTGATCCTTACGGTGGCGTGGAAGGGAATCTGCTTGCTGACTGGGCCTTCGACTGACATACTTCTCGCCCAGATATGCTTCCTCGACCGCGTGAACATCGGGAACGCGCGGGCGGTTGGTCTCGACAAGACAGGTTACGGTGACATGGAACGGGCTTTGGGCATGACGTGGAACGGCGCCTATAACTGGGCCCTGTCCATCTTCTTCTTTGGATACGGTTAGGCGTGATTCATTTGGCCCAACATTGCTTCTGGTGCTTACATAATTCGTCGTGTATAGTCCTCTTCGAAGTACCTTCGAACCTTGTCCTCAAGAGGGTCACGCCGCGCGTTTGGATTGCCAGGATCATGGTCACTTGGGGCATCTGCGCCAGCGCGCTCGCGTTTGCCAACAACTGGGCGGCCATCATGGTCATTCGCTTCTTCCTCGGATGTTGTGAAGCCGGTGTGTTACTTGTCGTGCTGCAACTTTCATCTGCTGACATGACAAGTATAGGATTCTTCCCCGGTATCCTCTTCTACCTCTCCTTCTGGTACGCCAAGAAGGAATACACCTTCCGCGTCTCCGTCTTCTTCGCCGCGTCCTCCCTCGCCGGCGCCTTCTCCGGCCTCTTCGCTTACTATCTCAGCCAAGTCCAGATGGGCTACATCTCGACCTGGCGCGCTATCTTCTTCTGGGAGGGCGTCCCCGCCATCCTGTTCTCCGGTCTCTGCTACTTCTGCCTGCCCAACTTCCCGCAGACGGCGAGATTCTTGACGGAGGAGGAGCGGGAGTTCGCGGTCGAGAGGTTGAAGAAGGACGGTATTGACCCGACGGACCATAGCTTCAGCTGGCCGGATTTGAGGAGCACGTTGATGGATGTTAGGGTGTGGATTTACATGGTGCTGTACCTGACGATCTTGACGCCGACGTACGGAGTCTCGTTTTTCCTGCCGACAATCATTAAAAATCTCGGTTTCTCCGTAAGCGCCGCTTCTACTCCCTCAAATATTCTCTTACATGCGATATGCAGGCCCTCAACGCCCAACTCCTCTCCACGCCCCCCTACATCCTTGCCTGCATCGTCGTCATCGCCGCGTGCTTCAGCGCCGACTACCACCAAGAGCGCTCCTTCCACCTAATGGGCGCGGCCGTCTGTTCTATGGTTGGTTTCTTCGGTCTCGCCTACGTCCGCAACGTCTCCCAGTGGGTCCTCTTCACATTCACGTGCCTGGCCGTCATAGGCGCATACACGAGCATCCCGCTGAGCTTAGGCTGGTTAAGCAACAACTACCAAGTTAGCCAAACCAAGGCCGCGACGGCTATTGCTATGATGGTTTGTATTCTTTTGTCGATTTTCAACCACCATCATGTCGTATCACTTCTGACCTTGGCGCAAACACAGGTCGGCTTCGGCAACATTGGCGGTGTCCTTGGGCCGCAGATTTACCAGCCAACCGAAGCACAGGCCGGCTACCCGCGCGGCCACACCATAATGGGCTGCATGGCGGTCCTGACGTTCGTCCTCACGGCCGTCATGCGGTTCTACTTCCAGCGCAAGGGCGCGTTTGCTAAGAGTGCGGGGGGTGATCAGGACGCGACGGCGGTCGACGGACAGCATTCGGAGGATGTGAAGACTAAGATCCATTTGTAAATGTGACAAGAGGGGAGGAGGTGTTGCTGTTCATAGTTTGGCATTTAAGGCTTTTTCCTTTTTGCGCCGCTGTCGGTGTTGAATAGTTTAGTTGTTAATGGCGGAATTGCGTTTTGCTTTTTTTTTTTCGCGCAGCTGAACATTGAACACTTGCTTGGCTCAGTACTTCACAATATGACTTCATTAGAAATGGCTTGCATTCGTTGTTCAGGCTGCTGGAATTTCGTGCGTTCAATTCAAGATGTATACACAGCATCCAGGCGACCAATGGAAACAAATTGAATCGGATATGACCGTCCGATTTTGCATTTTGTTTTCTTTCTTTTTCCTGCAAGCGTGAATTCTTCACCCAAAAGTACTCGCTTGCGCGTGCCCTCGATCCACAGCGCGAATCTCCACTCCGCACTCCTCAGACGCGTACAAATGGATGCCTTCTGGCAGTTTTCGGAGACTACACTAACAGCATGCCATTGTAGCATGCCGTCTACAATATTGTAGACGGCGCGACTACGCTGGAGCAACGGTGTGTTTCTCCCACCTCGACGGCAATATCCCTACATCGTAAGCGTCCACCATTCTTCTCAACGCGTCTCCGCTCTTACTAAATACCGGCATCAGCACAAAACTAGTCCTAGTTTGCTGAAAATGGCAGCAATCCCCCTTGCATCCGCTCAAAAGCAGCGAAACGGCGGAGCGAGAGGCGATCGTGGAGAGCAGGTAATCACGACGACCGTACCTCCGCGGCATCGTCCAACAGCTCAATATGAAGATCGCCAATCTGAATGACGGCGAGTCCGAGTCGGCGACGTCGATGCGGGCCACGGCATCCTGTTCGTCCTCCTGCTTCTCCGCTCGTGCATCTTGCCAAACGGCAGATCCATCAGCAGCCGGGAGAACTTGCCGCGCGCATTTATAGTGCTCCAACGAACAAGGACGCGATTCCAACTGCGTCTGCGTTGGAGGGCTATCGTGCAGGCAGTCCACCAGTCCGCAGTTCCCGGAGCGCGAGGAGTGGGGGACCGTGACGGGGCCCGCCAACATGTCAGGATCACTGGGCGTCAGTTTTTTTCACAGCGAGGACTGGGTGCGTTGGCATTGATGGCGCGGGCGCGATCGCACGGTGGAATGGACGGGGGAGGACGGCCGGAGCGGATGCCCGCAGTGGCCAGTCTGTGCGCGGTCGTCCCATGGGACCTCGCGCGTTGGCGCAGACCACAGCTGTTGTTGGCGGGCAGATCGGGTCTTTTCCTGGGACACCTTGCGATATGCATGCTCAATGGTGATGGTGCAGGCTCGATGCTAACATCACTGCTCCTCCCTTCCACCTCTGCTACCTTTCATCAACAGATTTGTCCTCTGTTCTTCGCATCGCACTTGGCCAGGCCGCCACCTCGGATAGTTCCACCTGCGCGTCATGAAGCCGGGAGGCCCGCTTAATTTCGCCGCGGCCGCATCAAGGAATGCCGCATCAGCGCCCGCGCCGTCGAAGGCCACTGCTGGCACCACTGGGCCCGCGACGGTTACCACCACCGCTGCTACCCCTGCCGGAGCTCCGAAGGACGCCGCTGGCCCAATAGTGGCGAGTGTAACGTCTACCCCTGTCACTGTTCCCGCGGAGAAGAACGGTGTTGAGACTGCAGCTGCGACCCAACTTCCTCCCCAACGAAAGAATCAGAACCGGAGTCAGGAGGGCGGCAAACTGAAGCAACAAGGCACGTGGTTACTTCTTCTGTTGACAGCTTTCGTTTGTGGTGACTAATGAACTGTTTAGCGGGGGTAACATTGCCGCCGAGCGCAAATGCCGTGAGCGCGAACGCTGCTAAGGTGAAGTTTGGCACTGCGCCTACCGACGTCGACAAACCACCATCGTCGCCAAGCGAATCGACGGTGCAGCCGGTGGGTGGTGAGGTTTCGGCAGGGGACGCACAACAGCAGCAGAAGTTAATAGCGCCGACACCGGTAGGTTTTGGAGCTATGATAAACTTTACCCGTCCCTTAACGATCTATTTTAGGTTCATGGAAAGACCCCTAAGCAGTTTGACGCCTTTCATGTCCCGCGAACCGCATCAGCTCCGCCTAATATGGATTTGATGAAGAAGCAAGGAGGTCTGAATCCACCCTCGCAACATCATAACCACCATCAACATCAAGGCCATCATCATCAAGGCCAACATTCTGGGCTGCATCAAGGAGGTCAGCACCAGCACCCCCAGCAACACTTGCAGCATGCCAACCGCGGCGGTCACAAAGGTCACCAAAATCAGCAACCCCAAAACCCCGGGCATCACGGTCATCACGGAAATCATGTTTCTCAGCCACCGCACCCCCAGCCCGGTATCGGAGCTCCGCATCAAGGGGTTACTCACCACCCTAATCTCCCCGTCATGACTGGTCCGGGCTCATTGCCGATGCCGGCCGTTCCGGTGCCGGTTTCGATGCCTCCGCCGCAGACGGGGCCGGTGCCGATGCCTCAGGACGAGCCCGGCCCGCCGCCCCATCCGGGCCCGATGTTCACATCAATGCCGCCCCAACCACCTCAGCAGCAAGGCGTGCACCACCATAGCCACGGCCCGCCCTCGCATCAGCAGCAACCGCACCATGGCCCGCCACACCATCAGCAGCACCAGCAAGGTCCACCGCACCAGCATCCGGGCCACCATGCCGTGTATACTCCGAACGGGCCGCCACAGCACCCAGGAGCGCCGCCCCCTCACTTCCAGCAGATGGGACAACCGCCTCAGCCGCATTTCGGGCAACCTCATCCCGGCCCTCACTTTAACCCAGCACGCCCACCACACGTCCGACCCCCTCTCGGAACGCAAGGAAACCCGACAATGATGCCTCAGAACCAGCAGCAACGTGGTGGGAGGGTGCGTAGTGGCTCATTGGTACTGCTTTTGAACACGGCATTATTTTTTGCAAGGTGTTAATCACAATGAATTAGACGCAATTCCAGCCGAGCGGACCGCAACAAGGGGCAATGCCCGCTCTGAGTATGCAACAGCCGTTCTTTGCGTACCCTCATCAAGTTAGTTTTACAGCGGTGTATCACCTTGAAATACTTACACTTCGTTTGCAGTACGCCCCGCCGTATTACGTCGACCCGGCTCCCCCGGGAGGTTACATCTACCAGCAGCCGGCCTATGGACAGGCGCCTCCTTTTGCGACATTTGGGCAGCCAATGATTCGCCCGCCGCAGCCGGCGGGACCGGGTGTTCCTCCGACGCCACCACAAGGCCCTCGCTTCCCTCCGGTGTCGCAGCCGCCGCAGCCTTATCCGGCTACACCGAATCCGCCCGCGCAGAAGTCGAAGGCAATCCGTATTGTGAACCCGCTGACGAAGGAGGAAATCAAGCCCGGAGCCGCCGCGGCAGCGTCTCCTGCGGTCGTTCCTCCTGCTCGGCAGCCCGAGAAACAAGCCGTTCAAGTCGTGCTGAAGGATCAGAAGGGCAACACGATTGACTTCAAGAGCCCTTCGACGAAATCCGAGGTGAACGATAGCCCGGTCTCTGAGCCACAACCCGCCGCTTCCACAGCTGCGAAAACCGCGGCGGCGGCTGCTCCAGCCGTAGCGGCGACGACAGGTACTAGTGCTCCGACAGCCGCTACCGTTGCTACGACCTCCGACGCCACAAAGCCCGGTGTCGACAAGCCAGCTGGAGTTAAGCCTGTCGAGAAGGCCGCTGTTAAGCCCGTTGAGAAGGTCAGCTCTGTGGCAAAGAGCGAGCCGGCGAAGAACGCTCCTAAGTCGGAGATGAAGGATCGCAGCCGCAGCCCGTCGAAGGAGGTGAAAGAGCGTAGCCCGACGAGGGAGGCGAAGGATCGCAGCCCGTCGAGGGAGGTGAAGGATCGCAGTCCGACGAGGGAGGGAAAGAGCCGCAGCCCGTCGAGGGACACGCAGATTACCGAGAAGGCCGGAGCCTCTGTGACTGCTCCGGTGGCCGCTTCATCCGCAGCAGCAACGATTGCTTCCGGTCCGGCGGCACCCGCAACTACCGCCCCTAAGGCCTCACCCCAAGCGAAGCCCGAAGTTGTTAAGCCTGCCGAGAAGGCCGCCGTTGCGCCTAAGCCTGTCGAGAAGGTGTCTGCGAAGCCCGTCGAGAGTGCTGTCCCTAAATCTGTCGAGAAGGCCGCCACTGTGGCAAAGGCCGAACCAGTGACGAAGGCGGAAAATGTTCCGTCAACCACCGAGGCGGTGAAGGAAGCTCCTGCCAAGCCAATTGCGGTCCCTACGGCGGCTGATACTGCGGCTTCAGACGACAACCGTACGTTATCGGAAGATGCGGCACCTGAGGAGGTCGTGCCGGAGAAGGAGGCGGAGGCGCCGGCGATTTTGGTGTCGACTGCTTCCGACGAGTCCCTTGCGGTTGTTCCCGACACCGCCGATATGGAGGAAGGCGAAATTGCGGAGACCGTGACGGACAAGGGTATGACCGACGAGCCGGAGGAGAAAATCGACGCGGCTACCGCAGAGAAGATCAAGGCGGCCATTTCTCCTGTCAATCGCCCTCCTGTCGCTGTCAAGACCCTTACCTTTGACGACGTCAAGTCCATCATCTATCCCGAGAGCGTTACGGCTTACCCGAAAATCGTCAACGGGATCGCGAAGTACCCGAAGGAGTTCCTTGAACTTTTCAATCGGATCGTGACAAAGCCGCCTGGCCTGAATCTCTCAGAGTTTAGTGAGGAGAACAAGGGTAATCAGCGGGGTCCTCAACGGAATTCGTCGGCGTCCGGATCTGGCTACGGGTCCTACCAGGGATCGGCGGGCAACAGCGGTACCCATACTCCGAAAGGTCGGCCGAGTGTGCCGACTTCGAAAAGCGGGATGCCGGTCGTTCCGACCCCGGCCACGGCAAGAGGTCCAGGGTTCCCGTCCCGGAGCATGTCTAATCAAAGCAATACCTTTGGATCAAGGGCGGGGCAGTGGGAGTCTGGAAAGCAGCAAGTCCCGTCACGCTCCAGCATGGGAAGCCGCCGCCCACCGCCGCCAGCGGAGCCCCCTGTCGAGCAGCTGGTTAAGACGGAGAACGCATGGGTCCCGGCGGCGCGGTCCAATAAGGTCGCGGAGGAAGATCCCGAGAAGGCGGCCGAGGAGAAGATTGTTAAAAAGGCACAGGGCTTACTCAACAAGCTGACGATTGAGATGTTCGACAGAATCTCGGATCAGTTCCTCGCGCTTGACATAACGACACAAATCCGATTGAAGCGCGTCATCGAACTCGTCTTTGACAAGGCTCTGGACGAAGTTCACTTCCAGAACATGTACGGCCGACTCTGCCAGAAGCTGTCGGCCGAGCTTCCGCGCGTTCAGAAATGGATCGAGATGGACGCGAAGAACAATATCTTCCGGCGTCTGCTCCTCAACAAGTGTCAGGAGGAGTTCGAGCGCAGCGAGAAGTGGTCGAAGAGCGATGAGGATGGGGCGCTCACGCGCAAGGAGATGCAGGCGCGCATCAACGAGCTGACAGCGGAGGAGAAACTCGACTGGGTGAAGAAGGAGGAGGCGAGGAGCAAGCTGAAGCGACGCGTGCTCGGGAACATCAGCTTCATTGGCGAGCTTTTCAAGCTGGGGATGATTACAGAGAAGATCATGCACAGTTGTGTCCGCCAGCTGCTCGTTAAGGTGTCCGACCCGGAGGAGGAGGAGACCGAGTCGCTCTGCAAGCTGCTCCGCAGTATCGGGGAGCGCCTTGATCACGAGAAGGCGAAGCAACACATGGACGTGTACTTCGCGAGGGTTGGGGAGCTGTCGAAGAACACCAAGCTGCCGAGCCGTATCCGGTTCATGTTGATTGATCTTATCGAGCAGCGGAGGAATAAGTGGAAGGCCCGCCAAGAGAGCCTTGGACCGATGACGATCCAGGAGATTAACGAGCGCGAAGAGAAGAAGCAGAGGGAGGAGGAGGAGCGGATGCGGAGGGAGCAAGCGAACTCCAGGGGAGGGGGTG
>JADGJL010000768.1:0-14129 GCA_027600665.1 Irineochytrium annulatum
CTTTAAAAAGAATTGGTGATGACGGGGCGAGAAATATATACAGTAGTACGATATCTTGTAAAGAATGAGGCACCTGTCGATGATGAAAAAAGGTGAGACATTCAATACCACAATGTCATTAATGAAAAAGGCTATCCTTACCATTCCGTTTCATCATTATTCCGGAGGATAACCATATTAAAATAACGCAACAATAAATAGCAAATTTCCGCGGGTGTGTACTTTTTGTTTAAAGCTAATGACTCTGACATGCTTTTCAGGATAACCCGCTCGCACTGTATTTGGTCCTCCTGCTGCTTCTCTGGCGAGACATGCCGATGCGACGTCCGTCGACCCGATCGCCCGCCACGAGTCCAAAACCAATTTAAAAATGCTCGTCGTTTTACCAAGCTCAACGCTCGTTTCACATCCTTCTCAGTCGAAGGCCACGGAGCAGTGTTCAGGTGGTTTAGTCCTGTAATACCCGCCTCCTTGTCTTTCGGGAAACGCTTCGATACACAAACGAGCTTTCCACCACGCCTGTCTAAGCGGCGTTATCCGGTCGCTCATTCGCGTTAAAGCCTCGGGAGATGCGTCGTCGACGTACTGCACCAGCGACTCGAGGATGCGTATGCCCTCAACGCAGTGGTACTTTCTAATTAGCGAGAACCTGTACGTTGTTTCAGTGCATGGACTTTAACAGAGGGTTGCGGTCACGAAAACAAACCCAAGCTCCTCCTTGTAGGAAATGGTCTTCTCCACATCGCCAGTGCGAGAGTAATGATATTCCAGCAAAGGCAGAAAATGCTCCCGCGTTTCTGAAGTCAACGATCGCTCAATATTCATCCCGACGGCTTCGTGAGCCGACATCCGCTCCTCAAACGCCAGCGATTCGTAAATTGCATTCAAAATACCAATATGCCGAAACGAACAGATTATTCCCTCACGCTGTTCGGTTAGAAGTCCGTTATCGGCGACGTCCGGGTAAGTAAAGAAGTTATAAAGATCGAGTTCTTTCATTTTCTGAAGCATCTCGTCTTCAGCGGCATTCATCCCGGCCAATCTCAATGCATCAGCGACTACGAAGTACTGGTGATAATATTAAACTCCCTGAGCAAGGCGCGTTGGCATTTTACCTGACCGAGAATAGCTGCAGCCCGGAGGATTTCCTGGAATCTGCTGTCCAGCTTATCGTATTGAAACAGGATAGCGGAGCTGAGATTTCCAAAGTGAAAGTCAGGGGTCGCGTCAAGAGAAACATCAGCGGTTGTTTGTGCAAACGTCAGTCGATTGAAATTGTCCACTACGAAGTCAGATCCTATTTTCATAATGACAACTTCTAAAGCCATTGAGAGCACCAACGGACTGCCTCCGCTTTGCTCTATTAGTGCTAAAGTCAAAATTAATCAGGATTTAAAGCAAGTTCGTACCATCGGAGAGTTTTGCATCCAGCCCACTAATTCCTGACCGTAGGTTGGACACCCGACATCCCTGTGCACATTTTAATTTCTTTGATGTTGCGGGCTATTTCCTACGATGATTTGAGCAGCCTCAGCATTCGATATTCCCTTCAACTGGAAATGCGAGGTGATTTGGAGAGTGAGGATTGCTCCCAGATTTTGGTCAGCGGGGTCGATTGGCCGTGATAAGATCAGGATAAAGAACTAGACTTGTTAGTTGTAGGTAGCTAAACAGAGCGAACCGTTGAGCTGTTTTGCAGTATCTGCGCCAAAATGCTTAAAGAGAACGAGTCAAACCACTGCACGTCGTCGAAAATCAAGATTGTTGAATGGTCTTGCAAGAAGCTACTGACAAGCTTCACACACATTGACACCAGGAAGTTGTTCTTGGCCGAATTGTCCAAGAGGGCTGTTCTTGCAGTATCCGTCATGTGTCATGTGGAATGCCGGAGAAACTATTGACAACAACGGGGCAAGATCTTCCTCAACCCCCGCCAATTGAAGCAGTTTGTGGATGGCGTACTCTCTATCATCATCATCTCCAATTGGTTTGCAAATGTGCATTGAACTGGCAGACACGATATTGAGATCTCGATTCCCTCCCTTTTTGTCCGGGATCTCGTGATTCAAAATGAAGCCAAGCAGAGGACCTAACGAGCAAAACGGATGAAATTGGTTTTTTTCGGTACCTGACCTGCTTTGTTACTAGTACATCCAAAAAAGTAAACCTTGAACAAGGCAGACTTTGATGTTACTTGACTTCGCCTCACTGATCAAGCTTTGGGCCAGGAAAGACTTCCCCATTCCACTAGCAGCCTCAACAACAAAAGCAGCTGTTTGCTCCTTATGATTGAACCAATCCGCGAATGTTCGGTGCAGTGCCTCTCGCCCGGTTGTGTACCCAAATGGCTGCACGTCCACGTCGTCTATGCTTGATCTCGGCCACGAAACACCAAAAATATGCAGCGCCGCATCCTTCCCTTTTACTTTCACAAAGCCTAAGTCAATGGTGGCAGTCTCGTGCTTCACTTGGTTGTTTGTGGCTTCATCGATGATGAGAACACGGTGCTTCTTCGATGAGCCCATCAACCGTGCTGCGGTAATTATTACGTCACCTGCAACATTACGGGATGATTAGATTGGGTTTTATTCTGGCGCCAAAGACTACCTAGTAATCCGGGGTCGCTGCGCAAATGATTGCCTATGCTTGTGCAAAGAGTTTCCCCCGTCGCTATTGATATCGCGAGCTTGTCCTCGGCACCTCCTAGAAACACTGACTGGACAGCGTCCATGAAGTGAGACATAGACTTAATGCACTGATCCGCATTGTTAACATGACTAAAACCCTGAATAACAAGTCGCGTTAATAACCAGTCGACCACACCGAAATGTCGCCAACTCACAGATAATCCGAAGACGGCTAAAAGTGTTTGTCCTTTATCATCCACTGCATATTGCTGGTACACCCCACCGTACACGTCCAGGGACTTCATAAAGCAAAAAATAATGCTTTGTACCATCTCGAGATTGAATGGGAAGAGGAAGGAGACGAACACAATTGAGACGGTCCGGAACTCCGCCGCTGACGTCCTTGTAACCGTCGCGGACCGCTTTACATTGAGCGACTCTCTCGTCACCTTTCTCGTCAGCGTTGTGGCCCTTTTTAGATCAAGCGACCGGACCATGGTCGGATCGACGAAGAGGGCGAGAAAGTCTTCGTTCTCGTCCGATATCGTACATCCCTTAAGTTCCGGCATCGGTTCGTGTGAAAAAAGGGCCAGAAGGCGAGACGCGATTTCTATTTCCGAAACATCCGTCGTTTGTGCATCAGTGAAGCTTGCAGTAAGTGTCTCGATATTGATGGCGCCTAGAATCACGTGCCCTCCATCAAGCTTCCTCGGTTGCAGGGAGAGCAACAAAGGTGATGCGGCTGGCTCCAGATATGATAAAGCGTCCAAGGCAATCCCCATTTCACCTTGGAGAGTTATCGCATTGCATCAAACAAAACGTACTAATGTACCTTTGGTGGTGGCGTCGATTATTCTACCCAAAGATGCCATACAGGCGCCGTGGATGCAGTAATCTAGCCTTGATTGCGGGTCACCGAGAATAACGCGCGAGACGTCGCCAGCGGTGATGGCAAAGTGCAGACGAAGCTCGGTAGGTGCGCCACCGCTTTGATAACCGCTTTGATACTCTGAGGTGACTTGCCCTCTCATAGCCTCGGCAATGGACATGTCAAGGGTCATGCCGCCGTAGCGACTCGCAATGTGCAAGGAGCAGGCTAGCGAGCGGGCAACGACCTCGCCGATAGGCTCACAGTCGTATTCCGGAGAAAAGCTAACTAGCACAGCGTCGCCTTTGTAATGGGATGAGGAACTGCCGCAGTATGATCTGGTGCAAAGGAAACTGACCTAAAAATCGAACGATGTCCCCGCGATAAAGCGCAATGACAGCGATTATCTGCTCTCTATCAGCCGCAATTAAATGTTAGAAGGCTTACATTGTCGAGAAAGATTTGTAGAGATCGCGTAATCAACTCGGAGGCCAGTTTCCCAAGGACCGTCTGCGGAAGTGCTTTAGAGAGGCCCCTCCTGTAGACTCCATCAAGCGAACTCACCAGCCCAGCGGACATCTTGGAGTATCCGGAGATGTCGACCTGCAGCATCGCGGCGCGTCGGAATGAGCTTTCTTCGACTGGTGAACCCGACTCACCATCAGAACCACCATCGGCTCGCTGCTTTCATACGCGCGGCCAGCCGTGAGCTCGGCCTGGACTCGCCGCCGCAGGGCGCCGTCGGCACTGACGCGACGGACGTAGAGGGCCGTGAAGGAGGCAAGGCACATGGCGGCCGCGGAAGTCGTTTGTACAGAAACCATCCAGAACTTCAACGCTCGAAGCACCGCTGGCGCTTACCTCGGCGTACTGTCTCGGGCACTTCTATTGTCAGCTGGTCCACTGGCGGGGCAAACTCGGTAAATCCGTCGTGGTGATCGCCGCCCCGGCCTTTGTTACTGAGCAGCAATGATTTACGCATCTCCTTGCGGTCGAGCGAGAAGGCCCGCTTGGTTCGAAATTAGTTGAACCGCCAGTCAGTGCTGCTATGGGCGTAACCTCGTACACAGCGGCCTACGTCCGCTCGCTTGCGGTCGACAGGAGGCGTAAAGGTCTCGGGCACGCTGTGAACCGAGTGCACGGAGGCGTCTGAGTACCTCTGGAACAGTCGTTGTCGAAAGATAAGCACCATGCACGCTGAGCAGCCTGTTGTATGCTAAATGACTCGGACGCAGTGCCCACGCGCCCTCGGTCTCAGCTTCTGGCTACTCATAGTCGGCTCCTTCCTCGGCGCCTGCTTCATTCTCCTAGCCCCCTCCGACTCCCATCGACCATCGAGATCCTCTTATATTTACTACCAGGTCGTCACCAACATGTATCCTCCAATACGTTGAGGTCAAATATAGAGCTGCTATTTATCATTAACTTCGGTGTAGTCAGCCTCTAATCGCCAACGACTCCTAATTTTTCCCCCGCTGTAGTTACATTAAGCATCTAACCATTTTAAGAACAACGGCGACTTCAATCTAGAAAACGCGTCCTTTGCGATCGACTTGCATCTTAACCTTTCTGCCTCTGACGACGAGTATTTTGCAATGATGCCGCAGTAAATCGCCATGTGTGACTTCTGCTCATCGAGCTCCTTCCGATGGATGCATTTAATCGTTTTGCTTGCGATATGTACCGCCCGCCTTTCATGCCCATAAAGGATTTGACCGATGCTCTCCATTAGCGCCATGGTCCAGTAGCTGAAGCAATGATGCATGACTGTCCCGAGGTACCTCATGTATGCCGTCGCACTTGCAACTACGTCTTTCAAGCGCTTCAGCTCGGCTCCCTGCCACTTGCTGGTTTGCGAGTTCGTTGATACACCGGATCGGATAGGGTCGACAATCAAAATGAAAACAAACGGCAAGGCTTGCATAATGGTCATGTCCTGCGCTGCCATATCCCGCCGGGGCATAATTTTGTCGCACTTCTCGAGTAGATTAAGCGCGGTAGACACATCCCCCTTTATGGCGGCCGCCCATGCGTCTAAGACTTCCTTCAACCCCACCCCGAATTTAAACATGCTGGCAACACGCTCGAGCGGTTCAAACACTTCTTGCCACACCGCCATTGCCTGCGCGTCTCCCCTAATAAGAGCGACTTTATAGATGAGACCGGCCATCGAAAAGCTAAAGACCGGGTCGTCCTTTATTGTAGGCGAAGTCTTGAAAAACGTCACAGTCATGTCATCGATATAATCAAGATCGCCAAGGCTAAATTTGATGCCGCTGCAGAAAAACATTGCGAGGTGCTCGCTAGCGGAGTCACCCCGGTTCTTCCCAATTTCAAAGAATTTCAACATCAATGGGATGCACTGCATAAAATCGCGTGAGAAGACTTTCGAAGCGCCTTTCATGAATATGTAAGCAGGGTGGTCTCGGCCATTATCGACAGCTTCTGCATGTTTAACGAAGAACCTCTGGTACGAAGGAGCTAGGAACAACGAATACCAGGCCAATTTAAAAAGCACATCACCCCTGATAGTTGAATAAGCACGCATTTACTCCACTTCCGGTTTTCTCACCATTCCAACTCGTCGTCGTTATGCAGCATCCTGAGGTTGAAGTACCGAAGCAGCAGGTAGCAGACCTCGTCGTTACTGCGGGCTTTATTTAAACCTGCAGTCTCTGTCATGCTCCACAACACCGCTTTCTCACAATCAATTTCATTTCCCTGGTGATCTTCAGGGGAGACCCGCCGACGCGTCTTTCGTTGGCCTCGCCTCCCGCCAGCGGTCAGGAACCAATTAACGTAAGTTCGTTTTTTCATGAAAAGTAGTGCTCTTGTTAATTCCTTCTCATTCTTGGGCCACGGTGTTGTAGGCAAATAGTTTAGTGCCAACGTCCCGGCCTCGATATCTCTCGGATACCGTTTTAGCAACCCAAGGCCCCGGCACAGTCTCGTGTGCCACCACGCTCTTCTTAGCGGCGTTATCGGGTCGGTCATTCGTGCTAAAGCCTCAGGAGATGCGTCGCCGACGTACTGCACCAACGATTCAAGGATGCGTATGCCCTCAACGCATTCATATTTGGCCATCAAGGAGAACCTATGTGTATATAATGAGCGCATATCAAGATGAAGGGCCGAGATGCGGACTAACCCGAGCTCCTCCTTGTACTTAATCACCTTTTCAACCTCCTGTGTTCGTGAAAAATGGTATTCGAGCATAGGAAGCAAAGTTTCGCGGTTGCCCTTGTTCAGAAGGCCCTCCACCATCAAACCCACGGAAAGATTCGTCGCGATCCTTTCCTCAAACGACAACGACTCGTAAATGGCGTTTAATATGCTGATATGCCGAAAACTGTACTGCACACCGCCGGCGCCGCTAACGCCTTCCGCTTCGAGCTCCTGAGAGGTCGCAAGCGTCGGGAGGTCACAGTTCAGAAAGTTGTACGTGTCCCTCTCCTTGATCATGTACACGCACTCTATCTCGTCCATGTCGAAATCGCCAAGGTCAAGCACGTTGCGTAGATTAAAGTACTGGTGAAGATTCAACATATTACGTTCGCTCGAAGGTTAACAAACCTGCCCGAACACCGACGCCGTCTTCAAGAGGCGCTGAAAAACTTCATCCAGGCGGTCAAACTGAAAGAGAACCGCAGCGCCGAGGTCCGTCAGGATGGTCTCTATACGGACGGAGTCATCGCGAAGTACCACCACACCGTCGTCGTTAACCACAAGTTCTGTGCCGATTTTGACGAAGATGACGTCGATGACCATTTGAAGGAAGAGCGGGCTCCCAGCAGTTTTAGCTAGAATGGCCGTAGAGATGTTTGGGTCGATTCCTTTAACGCGTACAGTTAACTTGCTTAGCTTCGACATCTGCCAGATCGTGGAACATCAGCTTAGCCTGAACAACCCATCTTGTACTCACAATCATCTCGATCGCCTCTTGCTCCGTGAAGCCCTTCAGAATCAGGTGCGCCGTGTCCGGCAAGGTTAGCGTCTGGTCGAGGATGCGGTTTTCTGAAAGTTCGAGCGGCCGCGACTGTATCTGAAGGAACACCTTGAACACGTTTAGTATATGGGTCGAAGCGAATGCGTCACCTTTGGACAGTGGCGGGATAATGTCATCAGGACCTCCAGCGTATGGGAGTCAAACCATTGCGCATCATCAAATATGAAGACTGCCGCAAAGTCTAGGATGAACGCCGTCACGATCTTCGTCACCATTGACTTTACATGGTTGATTTTTGCCAGCGGGTCCATCGTTCTTGTCAACGCCGTCTCCGTCGTAGCCAGGCTGGGCGATATTATGCCCAAGAGCGGCGTCAGGTGGATATCGATCCCCGATTTCTCAAGGAATGCGATGACATGCCCTGCAAATCCGCTGCCAGGCGCGCCGTTCACGAGCGAATGATCCGTTTCCGACTGCCTTTCGGAGTAAGTTGAGAAGGATTGGCTTCGAACGATCTTTGAGGTCGAAGTGTTTTCATCATCGCTGCGCCGCTAACGGCTCCTGAGTGACGAGCGGTGGAGGAAATGGTGTTCAGGACAAACAACAGGATAGGCTGCAACCCGCTGAATGGACGCCACTGCTCGATCTCGCTTCCTGTAAAGGTCAATCACAAGCTTAGTCATCTAATAGCAAGGACGGACAAATTGACGTTTTCGGATCCTCACCTTGCGTCAGGCAAACCGGGATACCATGATCGGTCGCAAGTCCGGTAAGAAAGTTCCCTAGCATGGATTTGCCAAGCCCGCTCGCCGCCTCAATGACGACGAGCGTCCTCCGTCTGTCCCTCATCCACGCGCTAAACCGCTCGCCTATCACCTCACGCTCGTGACGGTATCCAAATCGTCCTTGCCCGGCCCCCGCACTATGAGCCTCGACCCCCTCCAGCTGGAGACCGTACACCTGAGTATCGCCGGTGCGGCCCTTGAGATGGACGAGACCGAGGTCCGCCGTCGGGTGCGTGAGCTTGATCTTGTGGTTCGTTTCTTCATCGATGATGATGGCTTCTTTCTTTTGAGCGACGCCCATCAGTCGAGCCGCGGCCACGATCACATCGCCTGTGGATCGTGCGTCATTAGAGTAATGTCATAATCTATCCTCAATAGGTGTTACTTACCCAGCAAACCGATTTCGCTCCTGTATTCATTGCCGAGTTTCGTCAACAGGATTTCGCCGGACGCGATCGCGATCGCGAGATGCTTTCTAAATAGCGAGCCCCAGAGAGTCCTGTTGATGTCCTCAATGAAGAACTTGACGCACTTTATAGACTCATCTGAGTTATTAACATGCGAGAACGACGGGAGCCCGAACACTGCTAGCATCGTCTGGCCCTTATCATCAGCTGGGATAGGTAAGTGTTAATTTACAGCTTCCACCCCCCATCCCATCTTCTCACCAGAGTACTGCACAAAAACGCCCTTATGCTCTTTTAGCGCTTTTAAAAAGCTTAGCATAATCGTTTGCACCAGGTCCTTCTCAAACGGAACTACAAGCGATACAAAGATCGTCGCCACGTTCCTGAACTCTGCGGCAGTCGCCGGGTTCCCCGCGTCCTGGCTGTTCGACATAACGCTGCCCCTGCGTAGGACGCTGACGCTGGCCCTCCTGCCCACGCCAACATCGGCCTGCACACCCTTCGCTCTCATGGCGATGCTGCTGGCCCTCCGGCCCACGCCGACGTCGGGCTGCGATCCCCGCGATCCTTTACTGATTACTGTCGCCCTCCGTATCCCCAGGCCGTCAAACCTCCGCAGGGACGAGTGGTTCACAAACAGCCGTACGAAATCGTCGTCGGTCTCATCCTCGTCAAACCCCGCGTCACTCCCGCGTCGGGTGCATACGGCAGCGTACGCGGCTTTGAAAAGAGACGAGGCCTGACTCACGGGCATATCCGCCAGCGCTGTAACACCTAAGTTGCAGCAGATGCCTGCGAGAGACGCTACGGCGAGGGCGTTGAGGAGCGAATGGCCTTCCACGGACTTAGCCTTCATAGCTTCCACGGCGCCGCGCCACTCGCCCGGAAGCTCCTCGACCGCGTTAGACGAGATGCCAAGCTCCCCCTTCCCGGTGTTATCGAGCAGGACGCCGAGCGATCGCAGGCCGGATCCCTGGATGCAGTAGTCGAGCCTCCAGGCCGGGTCCCCGATAATGACGCGGGACATGTTGCCGGCCGTGATGGCGAAGTGCAGGTGGAGCGAAGCCGAGGGGCCGCCGAGCTTGGCAGAGATATAGTCGCCGGATGTTGATGCAGTGGAGGTGGAGGCCAGGGACATGTCGACGTCGACGCTTTTGCAGCAGGTGGCGACGTGGAGGCAGCATTTGAGGGACCGAAGAACGGCCTCGGCCAGGGAGTCGTCGTTGACGGGCGTGAAAGTTACGAGGAGGGCGTCACCTATTTCGGTCATGAGCGTCTTCAGCGTAGCAGCGGCATTGGTGAGCACCCACCCAGAAACCGGACAATGTCGCCGCTGTAGAGCTCTATCACGTCAATGATCTTGTTCAGGTAGCCACCGACCGTCTTCGTAATAATCTCGGACTCCACCTTCCCGAGGGAGGTGAGGCCGGCCGACAGCTTGGAATATCCCGAGATATCGACCTTATTCGTAGCAGGTAGCGAATCAACACAACACACAAACCCATACCGGACCCCGTGCTCAATCTCACCATGCAGACAACGAGCCTCTCCTCCTGCTCCCACGCCTGCCCCTTTGCCAAACACGCCGACACGCGAGCCCGCAGTCGGCGGTTTGCCGCCAGTTCGCGAACGTAGGCGGCCGTGTACGCGTTGACGCTCATCGACGGGTAGCAGCGCGCGCGAGGTCGCAAGAGGGCCTTCGGGTAAAGCAGTTTGCTCGCGAGGGAAATCCGTAAATCCCAGCAGCCGCGTAAATCCATCGGCGTCTCCAAACCGGTTGGGCCTGGAATCTGACGGCAGCCGCAGCTTACCGCAATCGGCGATTCGCGCAACCGGACTGCGAGGTCGTTGACCCCGGTTATCCGTTATCCCGGGTCCTCATATGACCTCGCTGCTTTCACTTCGACTACACTCGATCGATCAGCAGGAACGATTGCGTGGGAGGTTGGAATGGTTATGGTCGGTGGCTGGCTGTGGACATAGGCGCTGGAGGATCGGTTTGGACGGCCGAAGTTGGTCGCCTGGCGAGCCTTAATCACAGGTTCGAGATGGGCTATAGCTGTGGCCATTGGCGGCAGGAACTAACGTGGTAATGGGACTTCTTACTTCAAGCGAGGTGTTAGTAAAGGCTCATTGTAGAGACAGGGTGCGATCATGGCCCGCGAGGGCCGTCAAGCTTTTTTAACAGGACGAGAGCCACGCCAACGATGATATTAATATTATGCTGTCGTTTGCTCTGTCCACCTCTGCGAAAGGCCTCCTTGAGAATGCTGAGCCGGTTACGGTTGCGATGCCTTGAGGGAACGTCAGGGACACGATGCTTAATGCAACGTGTATCGACATGCCATCGTTGTATTGCGGGAAGTTGCCGTTGTGAAGAGGGCAGTAACTCCTTGTCGTGGCCCCGTCTACCCACTGAGCAACTGCATAAAGCAACATCAGCAAGCAACGGCAACGGTGGCGCGAGGTATAATTTATGAGCAAGGTTGCTTGGTAAATAATATACGAAAGGAAAATAGTGCTAAGCATTCCACCATCTAATGTACAGGGGCGATTTCAACCTCGCAAACAAATCCCTCGAGACGTCCGCGCATCTCAGCTTCTCCAGATCAGAGTTTGAATATTTGGCGATGACTCCGTAAACGAGGCCTTTGTAGCCGGGCAGGCCGTCGAGTTCCTTCCGCCGTCTGCTGCGAAGTTATCTTCGAGCGATAGTCGCTTCTCGTTGTTCCGAGCCACTTAGAAGTTGCTCCATACTTTCACTGAGGCGCGAGCACCAATAACAGCCAGGATGGTGGCACACTACCCCGAGGTATTTCAAGTATGACTTCAAACTTGCTATCATATCGCCCAAGCGCTTTATCTCCGCGCCATGGCACTTCCTGACGTTCGGACTCTATGACACATCGGATCGTAAAGGGTCGACAAGCAGAGCAACGATCTGGCAATGTCAAGATAGCGTCTGGCTTGCGCACCCATTTGCTTTCTTGAAAGAACCTTGTCGCACTCTTCCAGCAGCTTTAGCCCGCTAGCGAAATCATCGCGCCGATATACTCCTTCATTCCCAGCCCGACGTTGTACTATTATCCTTCTCAACTCCATATTCATCAATCAACCATTTGTTGCAATTGCAACGACTACCGGAATTTGTGCCCAGAAGGCGTTTTGTCCTGCTGTGATCTTCAACAGGTCCTGAGCCCGACGGCTCCCAAACAACTAGCTTCTCTCCCCCTCGCCATCTTCAACAGCACCATGTCTGACGCCGAGCTACGCGACGCCCTCAAAGAGATCCAGGCGTTCGACTCGACCCTGGCCGACTTTCGGTACTGGAAGGACCGGATGGTCTTTTTTCTGGGTGCCCGTGGGCAGGCCGACTAGCTCACCAACGACAACACCCTAGACACCCGTCGTCAGGCGAATTTTTTCCGGCATGGGCTCACGTTCTACTTTCGCTAAATTGAGGCTTAATCTAGGTGCAAGGTGGACCAGAAATGCGAGCAAAGCCGCGGTGGAGTATCTTTCTCAGGTTTTGTCTTCAATCTGCTTGATATAAAATCTTGGTAGATATTGTAGATAATAAATCAGGAGCGAAGCTTCTTTATATTCTTGTAATACTTTATGGTTAAATGTAAAGCTGTTAATTAAACTCCATTTCGTTTGAATCACAGCTTTTAATCTACAACGTCTTCAAGTCTTTTCGACAGTGGTAGCCGCATTAAGCATCTAACCATTTTAAGTACAAGGGCGACTTTAATCTAGAAAACGCGTCCCTTGCGATCGACTTGCATCTGAGCCTTTCCGTCTCAGACGAAGAGTATTTTGCAATGATGCCGCAGTAGATCGCCTTAACCAACTTTTGCTCGTCGAGCTCCTTCCGGCGCGTGCACTTAATAATTTTGCTTGCGATATGTACCGCCCGCCTTTCATGTCCATGAAGGATTTGCTCGATGCTCTTCATTAACGCCATGGTCCAGTAGCTGAAAAAATGATGCATGACTGTCCCGAGGTACCTCGTGTATGCCGTCGCGCTTGCAACTACGTCTTTCAAGCGCTTCAGCTCGGCGCCTTGCCACTTGCTGGTGTGCGAGTTCGTTAATACACCGGATCGCATGGGGTCGACAATCAAAATGAAAACAAATGGCAAGGCTTGCATGACGACCATGTCTTGGGCGGCCATATCTCGCCGGGGCATAATCTTGTCGCATTTCTCAAGTAAATTAAGCGCAGTTGACACATCCCCCCTTATGGCGGCCACCCAGGCCTCTAAGACTTCCTTCATCCCCAGCCCAAAGTTGAACATGCTGGCAACACGCTCCCGCGGTTCAAACACTTCTTGCCACTCTGCCATTCCCTGCGCATCACCCCTCATAAGAGCGACTTTGTAGATTAATGCGGCCATCGTGAAGCTAAAGACCGGGTCGTCCTTCATCGTGGGCGAGGATTTGAAAAAGGTCACAGTCGTGTCGTCGATGAAATCCAAATCGCCAAGGCAGAAGCTGTTGCCGCCGCAGAAAACCATTGCGAGGTGCTCGCTCGCAGAGTCGCCCCGGTTCTTCGCAATTTCATAGAATTTCAACATTAAAGGATTGCTTTGTATAAAATCGCGTGAGAAGCATTTCGAAGCGCCTTTCATGAAAATGTATGCTGGGTGGTCTCGGCCATTATCGACAGCTTCTGCATGTTTCACGAAGAATCTGTGGTAGGACGGTGCTAGAAATAAGGAGTACCAGGCCAGCTTGAAAAGCACATCACCCCTGACAGTTAAATAAGCTTACATATACTCCACTTCCGGTTATCTCACCATTCCAACTCGTCGTCGTTATGCAGCATCCTGAGGTTGAAGTATCGTAGCAGCAGGTAGCAGACCTCGTCGTTACTGCGGAATTTGTTTAAGCCTGCGGTCTCTGTCATGCTCCACAAAACCGCCTTCTCGCAATCGATTTCATTTCCATAGCGATCTTCAGGTAAGACTCGTCGACGTGACTTTCGTTGGCTTCGCCTCCCGCCAGCGGTCAGAAACCAAGTAACGTAAGTTCGTTTTTTCATGAATAGTAGTGCCCGTGCTAATTTCTTCTCATTCTGAGGCCACGGTGTTGTCGGCAAACAGCTTAGTGCCGACTTCCCGGCCTCAATGTCTCTCGGATACCGTTTCAAGAAGCCAAGGCCCCGGCAAAGTCTTGTATGCCACCACGCTCTTCTCAGCGGCGTTATCGGGTCGCTTATTCGTATTAAAGCCTCCGGAGATGCGTCGCCGACGTACTGCACCAGCGACTCGAGGATGCGTATGCCTTCAACGCAGTGGTACTTTCTGATTAACGAGAACCTGTACGTTGTTTCAGATGCATGGACATTAACAGAGGCTTGTAGTCACGAAAGAAACAACAAAAAAAAAAAAAAAAAAAAAAAAAAAAACCCGACAACCACCTTATAGCAAATGGTATTAACCACAACGCCGGTGCGTGAAAAATGAAATTCCACCAAAGGCAGAAAGCCCAC
>JADGJL010000769.1:0-14109 GCA_027600665.1 Irineochytrium annulatum
GGAGGGGACGGTGGGTCGATGAATCAACCCGGTGGGGGTCAGTAAGATGGAAAATTTGCAGATAGCTTACCAACATTTTTGCGTCGGAATGGAGTGCAATGCTGTGTAATCAAGCTGTGTTTTTTACTCTGATTATTCTTCTTCCTTTCTTGCCTAAATATACACAAGCAATTGGCTACTTGCACGTTTGCAACATCAACGCCTGCGCCCTGGAGAAGTTTATGCTCTAAACCAAACATGTTTGAAGCGCACGTTGCCCGCATAGTTCATCAATATCATCAATATATTCCGTTCGCGAAGTGATTAAAGACCAATATACACAAAAAAATCCAGGTTAGGTGACGAGTTTGCAGTCCGTAACAGAAGAAGGAAAGACACATGATAAAATATAAGCGACAGAGAATAGAACGGTCGATAGTCGACAGTATTAGAAGCTACACCTCCTAAAAAAAAAATAGCATGGGGCGAAAAAAACCAGTTTGTTGTTGCTGTAAGTGGGTAGTCGGTTTTGCATGTGTGACGAATATGCACTTGATCACATAATATCATAGCCCGTGGCTAGCTTATCCCTTCCTCGAGCCTATTACCCCCGCCCAACCGGCATCCGTACCCGCCGCCCCGGCACCGTCCTTCCCTCCTAACGACTAGCTCTTCTCCAGCGGCGTCTCCTCCTCGCTCTCCTCCAGCAGCGCCTCCACGTTCCTCAGGTTCACTCCCGCCTGGCCCCTGTTCTGCGCGAGTTCCTTCATCCAGTAGGTTCGCACGCAAATACAGAAGAAGACGGCGAGGATGGAGTGGATGGCCGAGATGGTGAAGGCCGCGAACCGAAGTAGAGGGAGGTTCTTGCAGTGATTGTGGAGGTCGGGCACGCAGCCTGGTGGGGGCAATAAAAAAAAAAGAAGAAGAAAGAAAAAATTTGTATGAGAAGGCGAACGTGCAAATAAAAACACAACATTTGTTCCACATCCAGCGCTTCTTTCCCTATCCATGATATTCACCTTTAAGAACGAAGACGGCGAAGAAGAAGGATGCCCAGTCCGCGGCGACGGATACGAAGGAGGAGACGAAGAACCAGATGCACCATATCCTCGTGATGTACTTGTCCTTCTTTGAAAAGCCGTACAAGCCCACAGACGCGAAAACGACGCAGAACAGGCCCCACAACCCCTGCACCTTCGTCACCGGTGTCGCTGTTTGAAGATCAACAACACGAATGGTTACTTTCCAATACTGCCTTCGCTTAGACTCAAATATCGCAATACCTCTTTCGACCAGGATGAGATTCGTCACGGCAGAAGTCAGGGCAGTCATAAGAGACAGGAATGCGATCTCCTGCGGTCCGAAGCGGGACAGCTTCCGGAGGTCAACGACTGTGTTCATCTTTTCGTTCAAGGGGTGGCAAGCTGGCTAAGCGTTGGTGGTTGGATCGCGGGGAGCTTCGGGAACCCCGGAGGTCGGAGGAAGCGTCGCCGGCCTGCGAGGAAGGCGCTTCGGGGATGGAGCAAGGCGCGGCTGCGCTGGGGGCAGGTCTGGGTCGAGGTGGCCCACAATAAAGACTGGCGACTTGGAACTTTGGGCGGTTGTGTGGCAGTGTCACGAGCGCGTGAAGGTATTCCCCAATCTCAAAGCGACGCGCAAGGAAGGTCGACGTGCTGACGGAGACCCTCCTTGCCCGGGGATTCCGCGAGGGTAGGCCTGAACGTCGATGGCCGGAGGGTTGGCGGCCGTCTGGTCGTTCCCCTGACACGGCTTTGGCGATCACTTGGAAGACAGCAAGCAGCCCGCAGCAAGAACGTTTCAATATAAAAAAGGTATCTTAGGATATGATCACTCCCGCGCGTCCTGCAATGGCGGGATGTTGTGGGATAGGCGTGCGTCAGAGTATGTCCATCCGAAGACGCTTGACGTCCTCCTTCTGCATTCCTGTTGGACGTATTCGAAGGACTTCTCCTTTTTTTATTTTTTTTTCCCCCCTAGCCGAGAAAGGCAAGAGAAGAAGCATTAATATTGATGATATTATTGTAAGTGCTATAGTAAGGTGGCTTGGGCCGTCGTCAAAACGGGCGACGATTGAAATCCCGGCGAGCGCTGGCATCGCTATGGGCTCTCTGGACACTCTGGCGACGTCGTCTCGGCAGCTCTCAACGGCCTCGATCCGCGACGAGGAGGTCGTCGGCCCCTCGTCGGCCTCGTTTTTCGTTGAGCACCAGGAGTTCGACCACCTGCTCGCAGGCCTCATCCGCGAAATTCTTGCATCCACCGGCGACGATGGTCGGGCCAGCAGTGCCGGGAATACGCGTACGGCCGCAGGTCCCGCCATCGTCGTCGAGGATCTGAACCCTAATCGGCCGTCTGGTGGCGCGCCCGGGCTGACGTCCGAGCTGGGGTCGGCGCACTCGCTGGCCTCTACGAGCGTGGGTCGCATCTCCGGAGTCGGAAACGCGCAGCCGCGAACAAGCTCCGAGTCGGTCGAGGAACAATTCGACCAACTGAAGCCGCAGCGCGCGCCGGGCAGGCTGGAGATGATATTAGAGAAGTACCAGGAGATGCCGCATTTGCTGGACCCGTTCCTGGAACCGACAGTTAATGCGTTGGTGGATGGGCTGCGCGTTGGGATGGCGACTGTGAGGAGGTGGAGTTCGTCGAAGGGCGCGGGGGATGCGGGGAAAGTGGAAGGCGGGTGCAGGTCGCTGCATCCGCTTTTCAGGCTACTTTACGTTATATGCAAGGTTCGAGGTTACAAAACCATCGGTAAGCCTGCACCTGGTGTCATTAGATGCTGCTCTGCCGTCGCTGATGCATCCCACAGTTAAGTTTTTGTCGCACGAGACGAGCGACTTGGAGCCGACGTTAGAGTACTTCTTCGCTGTGCCGAAAGGCCACGACATATGGGAGTCGCGCTACGTACTCATGCTCTGGCTCTCGCACATTCTCATGATCCCCTTCAACCTCTCCACGATCGACTCAAACGTGGATAAGAGCCAGCGGGGGCTGGCCGTCACGATTATGGAACTCGGCAAGTCGTACTTAGGCGCGTCAGGGAAGGAGCGGGAAGCCGCGGCCGTGATGCTGACGCGGGTTCTGACTCGGTGCGTGCTAATTGCGGTTAGAGCTGTCTTTTCTGATTCCGGCAATGCTGTAGCAAGGACACGGTTCAACAACACCTCCCTTCCTTCCTCCAATGGTCGACCACTGAGCTGACCTCTCCAACCACCCCGCTCTTCCTGCGCATCGGAATCCTCCAATCCCTCTGCTCCATCCACAAGCTCGGCCCGCGCTCCCTCCTGATCGAAACTCTTCCCGGCTTGGCGTCCATTTGCATGAGACTCCTGGAAGGGAACGCCAAGGATCGGGGCAACCCGCTAGTGACGAAGCTGGTGACGAAACTGGCACAGAGGGTGGGGCTTTGCTTCCTGAGGCCGAGGCTAGCGCCGTGGAGGTATCAGAGGGGGAGCAGATCGCTCGCGGTGAATTTGGGGAGGGCGGCGGCTAAGGCGGAAAGCGCGGCGATGAATGAGGAGGTGGACGATGATTACGATATCCCATCCGAGTTGGAGGAAATTATTGAAATTATGCTGAACGGGTTGCGGGATAAGGTTAGGAAGGTTGATAATGCGATATAACACTGATCGAACCTTAGGACACGATCGTGCGGTGGTCGGCCGCAAAGGGCATTGGCCGACTTTCGTCGCGGCTCCCGCAGGACTTCGCGACCGAGATCGTGTCCTCCGTCATCTCTCTCTTTGGCGAGGGCCAACCAGGCACTGGGATCGATCTCACCTTTGTCTCCGACCACACCTGGCACGGGACCTGCCTAGCCATCGCTGAACTGGCGCGGCGGGGCCTCTTGATGCCCGAGAAGCTTGCCGAGGTTATGCCGTGGATCACATACGCGCTCCAATTCGATGTCAAGCGCGGTTCTTTCTCGGTCGGCGCCAACGTCCGAGATGCGGCCTGCTACGTTTGTTGGTCGATCTCGCGCGCATACGATGCCTCCCTGCTCGCCCCTTTCACGTCTCACATCTCGCGCTCTCTCGCCGTCGTCTCGGCGCTCGACAGGGAGGTGAATGTGCGTCGCGCCGCGTCGGCGGCGTTCCAGGAGGGCGTGGGGCGGTTGGGCGTTGGGGATGTTGGTGGGGTGCCGAATGGGATCGAGGTCGTGACGATTGCGGATTATTTTGCGGTGGGGAATCGGACGTGCGCGGCGTTGGATGTCGCGACGGCGATTGCGAGGTTCGTACTTGCGCGTCGGTGCTGGCTTTTGCGGGCTTCTGATTGACGGATTAGATTTGATCAATACCGTGTTATTGTGATTGATCATGTCGCGGAAGTCAAGACGACTCATTGGGATAAAGAGATTCGAGAGCTTGCATCAAAGACGCTCTCTAAGCTCGCTTACATCGACTTGGATTACATACTCTCGCACGTGTTACCGAATCTGGTACCCGGCTTCTTTTATCTGGTAGAAACTGATTATGTAAAGATTCCGATGATGACGTCGAAGGATTTGTCGACGCGGCATGGGTCGATGCTGGCTGTGGCGGAAATTTGCTTATCGTGGTATCTGATTCGCACCGAGGAGGAAACCGTGTCGCCGTGGTACACGCCGGAAGAGGAGGAGGCGTACATCAAGGTAAAGATTAATTTGTGAGCACAAAATTTTAAAGCGCTGTCACCCAAGCCAATAACAAAAGCCACTGTCGAGTACCCACGCGGCTATCTTGAGTCCTTCGGAGGAGACGTGACGAGCGTGGCGCTTTGCCGGCTATTGGACTGCCTTTGCCAGTCCTTCTGGCCCCTCGGCGGGCACGTCGACGCCTGGCGGCTCCTCCTTGACGCCAGCCTTGAGCGCCGCGAAGAGCATGTCCAGGACGCCGCGGCGTCGGCTTTCTCATCTCTCCTCACGCTCGAACTCGAGGGCGGGCGGGATATGGCCGAGCCTGTCCGGCTCTTGTGCAGGAAAGTCTGCACGGTGGCACCGGAGGACACGTACAGGAAGCGAGGTTGCGCGCTAGCGGTAGGAAGGTTGCCTGTGCCGCTGGCGGAGGCTCATGGGGCCGAGGTCGTGGCGAAGCTGGTGCAGGCGCTGGATTTGCCGGCCAAAGGTGGGGACGCGGAGCCGAGACGGAATACGGTTACGGCCCTAGTGTCCGTTATCATTATGTTAGGGGACAGCATGAAGCGAGGTGAGGTGAAGAGATAGTTTTGGAGGTGAGCTTTTGGTGGCTAACTTTGCTCGCCACAGTAATCAGCCGAGACCTTTTTTGGAACGCGTGCGATAGCTTGATGGCCGCGATGGAGGACTACAGCATTGACCAGCGTGGCGACGTCGGCTCTTGGGTGCGCGAGGCGTCTTTCAAAGGTTGGGCGACCTTGATCCCGTTTGCAAGGCGGCTCGACATCGAGGACCGGAACCCGTACCTCTCCGACGAAATCGTAAGAACGGTCGTGAAGTTGCTGGTTAGGCAGAGCGTTGAAAAAATCGATCGGGTGCGGGAGAACGCGGGGACGGCGCTTTGCAAAATCTTATGGGATTCCGAAATTGATGGGATGCTAGGGGAGTTTGAGGCGGACTTGAGATCTATCTTGACGAGGTTCGTGGATACTGCTTCAAGTGACAACAAGGCTGATATTTTGTGTGTTAGTGATGCGGACATTCAATGGTTGAATCCGTCATCCGTTTATTCGCGGATGGTGAGGTTGCTCCAGGTCAAAGCTTTGCGCTTCCAGCTGCTGGTCGGCTTGGTCGTGAGCGTCGGCGGCATTTCTGAAAGCCTCGTGAGTAATTATGAAAAGTAGCGCACGAAAACGTGACTGATGGTTATATTAGGTCCGCTACGCAACGTCGAACTTCCTGGAATTCACAAACAGTCTGCCCGTCACGTCGACAAACCCAGGCGAGTTCACGCTTCCGATGCTGCTGGACCTCTTCGTATCGGTCTTCACGGACACGGGTACCGTCACGCGGGAGCGGTTATCGCCGTCCCTCCTCGAGGTAGCCGACCTTCTCATTGGGTCCGGGTGCGTGGCGAAGGCGGTGGAGGAGACCGGATGGGGTGATGGGGCGCTTAAGCTCTTCGAGGTGGTTAAAGCCGAGGTCAACAGAAGCAAGGATGTAAAGAAGATGGTGACTGCGCTGAAAATGTATGTTGCAATGCTTACGCCGTACTTTTTTTCATTTCGTGTTTTTTTTTGTGTTTGGCTTATCTATTATTTTGCCTTAATCTCCAGCTTCTTCGGCCTCTCGACGCTCTCGGGAGCTAATGCTGCAACGGTTCGAAAGAAGGCACTCTCTCAATCCGTCATATACCTAGGCCACCCCTACCCACGGGTCCGTCGGTCATCCTCCGAAAGCGTCTACTTGATCTTGACGACGAGCGTAAGCGAGCAGGACACTTTAAATGAAGGCATGGAGGAATTGGAAGATCTCCTTCTCAGCACCGACTGGTACGTTTATTGATATTAATACGTGATGAGTTGTTAAAAACCAAACGTTGTTCCGTAGGGACCAACCATTGTCCGAGGTGAAGCCTATTAGACAGAAGATTGCCGATCACTTGAAGATCACCCTTCCAAAGCCCATGATCAAATGATCAAGGAGGCGCTGCGCTAGTTTTCCTCTTTTAGCATTTCTTTTGTCACTCTCCCGGTATGGATTTTTCGTGTAATCCTCGTATATCGTTGTATTCTTCATAGCTCTCTATTTATATTTCATATACTATGTCATTTTTTTATCCTTATGATGGTAAGACGAACAAGATAGAGTCGGGCTGCAACGAGTGTCTGGTCGTATGTTGTAGAGATACATATATATATATATCAAATATGCCTTGTGCAAGGAAACAAGATGTAACTCCATAAAACGCACGCTACCTAGAAAACAATGTAATGCCCTTCCATGCAACTTCATAACTCGCGACGTTGGGATAATTGCACCCGCAAAGTAGCATGATTCCTCATTTCAAGCCGCCCCTAGAATCTATCTCGGCCCCATCCTTCTCCTTTCCCGCCCACTCGGTCCAACTTCCATCATACACGCTGACGCCGTCCTCCAACTCCTCCCAAGTCCCAGGCTCCACCCCCATCCTCGCTACCACGGTCGCCAGCCAACCAATGCTTGCGTTTACGCCACTCCCGCACGTGTGGATAACCGGATCGCTAATCCCGACGCCCTTTTCCTTGAACACGGACGAGAGAGCCTGCGCGCGAAGCAAGGTAGAGGACGCCGGGTCCATGAGAAGGCCGGAGGGGATGGAGATGGAGCGTGGGATGTGGCCCGAAGGGATTGGGCGAGGCTCGGGGTCGGTACCGTTGAAGCGGCCGGCGGGGCGGGCGTCGACTACCGTGTGGTTTTCGCTGAAGAGGTTCTCGCGGACTTGGTCAAACGATTTCACGAGCGCCGGGTTGTATTTCGGAGTGTAAGTTGCGGGCTAGTTTATCCCACGACATTATGAGTCAAACCTCCGTTTCGAAACATACACAGAAACGTACCTCGACAGGCTCCGCGGGTCCCGAAACGACCTCCCGTCCCTCCGCCTTCCACTTCGGCAAACCGCCATCGAGGACCGATACGCCACCCGAGTGTCCAAAGACGCGGAAGGTCCACAGCACGCGAGCGGCCGAGCCGATGGCGGACGTGGCGTCGTAGATGACAACGTGGCTGTCGTTCGAGATGCCCAAAGCGCCAACGTACTTGGCAAAATCCTCGGCCGTGGGGAGCATGTGAGGCAGAGGGTTGGTGTGATCCGAAGCTTCGTCGATGTCGAAAAAGCGTGCTCCCTGAATATTTTGCCGAGTCAATAGGGAAGGACAGTGGATTATAGCGGGAAAAAGTTGCACCTTGATGTGCTCCTTCAGAAATTCCTCGGAGCCTTTCCGTTTTGTCGCGGGCATGTGCCAGGTGCCATCAAGGATGACGATCTTCCGCGAGCCGTTGTTAAAAGCTTTCTCTTGTAGCCAATCGGTCGTCACGAGAGGATTCGCGATGCTGCCCTGATCAATGGCACGGATGAAGTTAGCAAAAGATGACGGGCAGCCCTCGGACACAAGATAACCGAACAAAAGACTTCCGCCGCAACAATCCATTCTCATATTAGGAAATAAAAAATAATCAGAGTGGGATCACACCTGCTTCGTCAGGATAGAGAACGATCGCGTCTGGTTCTGGTTCCTTCCCAACCATCCACTGTTCGCGAACGACCTCAGCTGCGACAGCGGCCCGACCCCCGGCCCGGTTTCGGTCATCTGCTTCCCCATCTGCCTCCCGACCCCGAGTGCCGCAGCCGCCACAGCTCCCAAATCCTTGAGCCGATCGCCAGCAGCACCCGCGGATGTACCGCCGCCCGAGCCCGAGCCCGCGCTTGCCCCCGGTCCGCCCATTCCAGCCCCGAATGCGTTCGCGCAGGCCCGTAGAAAACCGAAGGAGGAACCTCCTCGATTGAACATCGTCCAGCAGGCGGCAGGAATCACGGATCTTTTTCTTGCGGGCGAGAACGCGAGCAGGCCGGACAACGATGTCCGATTCAAACGATACCAACTTCAATTTCAATGCCTCGCCCGTTCCTTACCAAGCTCAATAATTTCACCATTTCTCCGTGAGGATGAGTACAGAAGAGGAGATGGGGGAACCGGTAGGATGTGCCCGTTGCTGATCCAACTTGGTGTGTCATTCGAGCAACTTTGTCCTCAACCTTTCTGTTTTGCTGTCGAATACAGCAAGGCGGATGCTGCCCAAGAAAGCGTGTATGAACTTCTGGCCGAGGTTCCGATATAAAATATAGCTTTCGCATTCCTGCAAGCATGCTCTGCTTCGAGGAACGTTCGCTACTCTTGCGATTTCTTGTTTATCTCCGTACGCCGCCCCCAGCGGTCTATCACACTCCACCCCAAATCCGAGCTATGTCGCCGCCGCCGATTCCACCGGGTCCAGCGCGACTCTGGACCGCCATTACCGTCAGCCGGGCTGTTTGAACTACTCCAATCAATGTCGTACTGAGCTGCCAACGTTGTGCCCACGGTCGTGCCTCACTCGTAAAATGGTCCAACGAAGCGCCAGCGCCCTCGAGCGCGCGGCCTCTACGCGCTCCACCACGGCCACCACGGCCGTCGCCCAGCCGCGAGCCGATCCCTCGACCTTCTCCCTCGGGTCCGCCCGCAGCAACCCTAACCTCGAGACCGTGCCACCGCCGGACCCGTCCTCTCCTACCCCCAGCACGCGTCTCCGCCGGCCCGCCCTTACGGTCTCCACCTCTTCCCTCTATCTACCCGTGACGCCGCCGGCGCAAGCCCCTCAACTGCTCCCGCAGGGGCCGCAGCAGCCACCTCTGATGAAGTCCCAGTCCCTCTTCTCCCGCTTCCTCACGCTCCAGCACCGTGACCGGCCGCACAGTCAGTCCTCACCATCGTTGCCCGCCGTCAAGGATCCCCTGGCGGTCGCGACGGGGACTCCCGCGTCTTCCTTCATGCCGCCGCCGGTGAGGTGGCAGAGGGAGAGGGAGCAACGCGACAAACCGCCGCCGGCCGCGGTGTCTGGGGCGGATTGTAAGGGCGATGCCGAGGCGGGCGCGTACGGGGTCTGTTGCCCAGCTGGCGCCGGCTTTGGGCAAGGGCTGGAGGTGGCCGCCAGGTGTTGCCAACTGGTGGCAGCGGTCATGGGGCTAGCGTGCGTGGAGGGCATATCGATGCACACGCGGGGTGAGTTGGTTCGCGTTCGATATTGGACAGCAAGCCCTGCGAGTTAGGTTCTTCACTAACGCAGGGGTTGATACCTTTAGGAGATGGTGGTGCGATAAACGGATTTAGCAGGCGTCTCTACGCCGCCGTCGCATCCGCCACCGTCATCCCCTGCCTCATCTTCGTCGCCCTCGCCGCGCTCCCCGCGAAGCCCGCCGCGTACGCCGACGACGACGCCCCGGATTACTACCGCCGCCGTTTCCCGCTGTGGGCACGCCGCGCATGCACACTGGCAATGGACGCAATCCTGCTAGCCGCATGGATTATCGCGGCCTCGGACGCCACGCGGGCATGCTGCCCCTGCGTCGCAGACGGCGGTGAACGCGTATCGTTGAATTGCTCTGTTCTCATCACTGCCGTCGTTACATGTACGTTTTTTCATTATTGAATCCCTTGCGCAGAAAAAATCAATCTCACGTTTTTTCCCTTGCCTACGCCGGAATTTTGCCAGCATGTCTCAACTCCCTGCTCTTCACGTTAACCGCCCTTCACGCCATTTACCTGACCTTACCCGCGATCCTGGAGGCCATCGAGCGCGCCCGCTGCGGGGACGACGGCGACGTCGACGACGGCGACCCACGGCGCCGCCACGGCGCGTCGTTCGGCGGCGGAGGAGGACGAAGGAGGCGGCGCGCTTGTACGGACGAGAAGCGGGCCCTCCGCGCGAGCCTATTCATGATCCCCGGCAGGCGGGACGACATCTCCTCTGCGTTCGCTCGCCCTGCCGCGTCCGTTGGCGCGGGCGGTGTGGGTGTCGGTGGGGCGGCGGTGCCGAGCGCGAGGAGCGTGTGGCATGTGGGCGCCGTGTCGGGCATCAGGAGCAGCGTGACGGGTAGGGGATCGACGGGAGGGCCGTCCGGGGGCGCGTCGCCCGTGAGTTTACGTCGGGCTGGTTCCGGCATCACGGTTGGTGGTGGTGGTGGCGCGGGCTTAGCGGGGTCCGGGTTAAAGAGGCCTGGGGAGCTTCTAAAAGGGCCGAGCAGCTTGGTGGAGATTGCGATTGAGTGATGGGGATCAGATAAGAAGCAACGAGACGGACGTGTTGTGCTCAATACAATATTCATTGTGCCCTATGCGCGATGTGTTTAAAAAGCTCATCTGTGTTTTTCTTCGGAGTTTAACTTTTGCTGGGAGACTCCTGCCAGTTAAGAAGGAGTTGCAGAGTGGTGACATCTGCGGAGAACGCCGAGGTTCAGCAAGGAATTACAAAATTTACTCGAAGACGACGGATTCCAGTCTAACAACGAGCGTTGACGCTGCAACGGTCCTCAGCCTGCTCTGGACCCAGGACAGTTCTGGCGTTGATGAGGGGTTCTGCCTATCATGTTGAGGAAGGTATCGAGGATGGAAGGAGTGAAGAGTGAACAATAATAAACGAAACAAAAATTATAGGCGCGACTGCTCTCGAAGCCGAGGGCCGCAAAATTGGCAAGTATCAGGCCATCTGTAACGACCATGAATATGGCTTTATCCCACTTGCTTTTGACGTTTTTGGTTTCACGGCTCCCCTTGCTTCCTCCTTCCTCTCTCGTCTTGTTAGTGTTCTCTCTGCCCACCAGTGTTTTGCTTCCTATGTGGCTTCCGCCATTGTTTATCGCCGTGTTTCAATCGCCATAGTTCGGGGTTCTGCGAGCCAGCTTCTCAGCCGCGTACCCCCTGATATCTTTGTCTGATCAAGTATTTTGATTTTACGTAAAATAAAAAGGTGTTAAAAGATTAAAAGAGTTAGCATGGGCATCTGGAAGCTGTCAATTTTGCGATTAGCAAGGAGAGGATGCATGCGTCGAACGACCAGGTCAAGTCAGGCCGCAGACTTCGTCACCGCCCATAGTGTTTTTTCACTCTATGCTTAGGAAAGTGCGTTAGGAAGATGATAGCAAAGCAATCTGGTACCATTCTTGTCAAATAAACCGAGTCGGTGACTTCATTGATATTGTTTATTTCCGAAACAATTTCTCTCTTTATAATCTCTCCACTCATCCACTTCCAGGCACTTCACAAAGGTTTACTTGCACAAGACTCAATCGAGCTACATCCTCATAACTTCGACAACGGCTAAGAAAAGGCGGCAGGTCGCTGCCTGTGAGCTAATATGGCGAAGGACAGCAATTGGGTGACTTCCATAACCCCAATTTTTGCGAAAGTGTGAGGCCATAACAGATCAATCTGTTATGCCATAACAGATCAATCTCTTCGGGCCTCACACTTCTGTTGAGACCGATTTTTCGTCTCAACAGAATTGAAATTTTGAATTCTGTTTGTTCAAGCGCAAACTTCTACTTTGCCGCCAACAAGCCACCACAGGTGGCTTGCCCATCAATCCTCGTTCGCAAGAACAACCCGCGAGGATGAAGTTGTCAACGCGGATCATAATATTGGCAGCGGACGGGGAGGAGAGGCAACGGCAAAGATTGCATTTAGTGCTGCTGCTCTTGCGCAAGCGGTTGATGGAGCGAGACCGGCATTACCTCGTCAGCTCGTCCTTGTCGTCGGCCTCGGACAGCAGCATTCACAAGCTCCTGGCGGCACGCGACGACGGATCCTATGTCTCCGTGATGGGGCTCAACGTGGCGGCATTCGACGACCTGTTGCAGAGGTTCGCTCCATTCTACGTCGTAAAGTCGGGACCCGGCCGCCCCGGTAGGCCTACAAGGTGATTATAACTCTCTTAATGCCAAATTATTAACCACATTTCAATTAGGTTGATCAACAAGGCATCTGCGCTTGCCCTCCTCCTGCATTTTTACGCTTCGCAGGCTGACGAGAAGACCTTAAGCGAGCTCTTCGCTGCACCGCCTTCAACATTGTCACGATCGCTGCGGAAGGCTGAGGATAGCATGCACGAGGCACTCCGTGGGTGGAAACCAGCAGCGATTAAGTGGCCTTCGTTTGAGGAGCAGCGGCTGTGGGCGGGGTGGATCACCGAGAGAGAGCCATTAGTGGAGAGGAAGTGGGGTTTTGTGGACGGGAAAAACCTTCGTGTGCAGGAGCCTTCGAACCCGCAGTTGCAGAACGCGTACTATAATGGCTGGTTGCATTCGTGTCTTGTCACCGGAACGCTGCTCTTTGGCGCCGACGGCTGCATCGCGTGGGCTAAGCATAATTGCCCTGGATCATGGAACGACGGCGACACCAGTCGCGAAATGCAAATCAAACTTCTCGATCCGTCGATTACCCTCCAAGATTACGGCATCGTAGCGGACTCAGCATTTCCAGTTCAGGGCGAACTCTGGAATCGCATCGTGACGCCGGTGAAGGATGGCGACTTGGCGAGAGTTGATCCTGAGCAGCGGGGGGAGGTTGCAGCCATGAGCAACGCTATCTGTAGCATACGGCAAGCTGCGGAGTGGGGTATGGGGGCTGTACCAAGATGTTGGAGGAGGCTTGAGAACAGGCTGCCGTTTGAGCCTCCTGTAAGACAAGTCAGGTTAAGCAACATTTTTCGCTTGTACAATTATCGTGTTCGTACTGTAGGCGGAAGTCAGATTCGTAGTGTTTTTACCTTTAGGCACGCTGATGCATATGAAAGAAGACACCGATAATATATTAAAATACATTTTAACAAAAAAATCATTTAATCCTCTGAGCGAGGGGCTGGCGGACCTGTTCCCATCATCTTAGCGGCAGGCGGGTTCTTTCCCATCATCACAGCCAGGAAATTCATTTGCTGTTGCTGCATTAGCAACATGAACAAACGATTCTCTTCCCTCCTTTCTGCCGCCTCCACCTTCCTCTGCTCCTTCTCCCGCTCCGCTTGCGCCCTCCGTTCCTCCAGCCGCTCCTCCTTCTCCAGCTCTGCTGCCTCCCTCCGCTCCGTCCGATCTAACACCCACAAATCCGCCTCGCGTCTCATTTGCAAAGCCATCATATCGACCAGGCTGCTTGAGCTGTCGCCCTGATCGGCAATGCTGCTGATCGCAGCATCAATGTTCCGTTTGCGTCTCCGGGCATCCGACACCCCCATCGACAGCACAGGCGATGAGCTGCGCGAACCAGCCGTGGAAGATGTGCCCGACGAGGGCCTCTCCGACGCGAGCTCCCCCACCCGCACGCGCCCCTTCAGCGCGTTAATCGACTTGTTCGTTGCCACGCGCTTGTTGGCTTGGGCGGTCAGGGCAAGGCTGGCAGGTAGGTCAGGGGCGGAGGCGGCGCGGCGGCGCTTGACAAACGGTGGAACCGGGACAGGCTGAAGGACTGGCGCTTGCGGATGGTCGTGGGGAGCGTCGTCGCCGTCGTCGCCATGATCGGCGGCGAGGTCGGCCATCGTATCAAGGTCCATCCCAAGCAGCTCCTCAACCGATGGCAGAGGGGCTATCGACCCCTCGCCAAAGGAAAAGGCTGGGGAGTCCACCCAAGCTCCTTCCCCACCATCCACCC